>OY757543.1:26641947-26668813 GCA_963584105.1 Alviniconcha strummeri
GAACATTGCTTTGAGAATTAGTTAGCTAACACTCAAATAAGCATACTGCTTTGTGTTTGCTGTTCTTATTTGTTGAGCTTATGATTACGATGAATGAATAAAATTTTGTTTAAACCAATTAGCTATTAACTGTGAAATCAACACACATAAAAGTTGACAAGAACGGTTTTTATTAGGACAAAATACAACCAGGCAAATTTTCGGGGTCATGCCCCTTTTCAAGCTACAAAACAAACATTTAGTCTTCATTAGTTATGAAAGCCGCAAAAATGAAACGAGAAAGTTTGCCAAGTAAGAACCGGTATAACAGACGTCAGTCAACCTGGCTCACTACCAACAGCCGTCCCTCAGATTATCGCGGCACCGCCCCAAAATCTCACCATTTCTCTCCTTACGTAAATCACGCCGAACAGGTGTATAACATGCCAAATTTCCTAACACGTGATTTTTGTCGGTCGTGGAACACTTTTTGCATGTCGGTCAGGGCGGCGATCAGAAATCCGCCAGTGGAAATCCGTCAGCTATTCCAGTCATTCTGGAACAAAAGAGACCGACTCTGGCAGCATTCGTGCAGTGACGGAACTGCGTCTGCTTCACTGAGCCAGCGCTGGGCCTTAGCGAGTGTGAATTAAAGCAGGCCATGGGTGACGAAGGACCGACGAGGTGTGGACGTGCTGAGTGACCTGGTCTTTAACAAAGCCAGCGTTGCTGTCCGTCCTTTGCTCACTGCCCTCACGCTTTGCTTTCCTCTGGCACCCATGGCGGCTTTGTCTTAAGGAGCGTGAAGACGGAACATGCACCGGTTGTTTCTGTCAGTTTATTTTATCAAGGAGTAAAGCGACTAGATAAACGCCTGAATGGGTTCTGCGGTTGGTTCAGGTGTCTGTGTGTCCGTGCGTCTGTCTTGCGGGACATGTGCCTGGCAGCCGTAACGTGGAGACTTTGTTGGTACCACTGTGATGGCTGTCGCACTGTACATGTTACAACTGGAACTTGACCCGTTCATAGTTTGTGTGTGTGTGTGTGTGTGTGTGTGTGTGTGTGCGTGCGTGCGTGCGTGCGTGCGTGCGTGCGTGCGTGCGTGCGTGCGTGTGTGTATGTGTGTGTGTGTGAACTCAGTTTTGTTTCAGTTTACGGAATCGCCCCCCCCCCCCCCCCCCCCCCCCCCCCACCCACACACACACACACAAAGGGGGAAACCGGCAGCAGCATTTGTTGGTAAGTTCTCAGCCGATCAGAGTTAAAGCTGCATGTAGCCTAGTAATGACTGTTAAACACCTGGACGACTTACCTCTCCTCGAATGTTTCGCCAAAGGAGATGGCGTGGCTGAGCGGTTAGTGATAATTCTAATATGGCATTACACCCAGTTAAAAAAATAAATAAATAAATTATGAGCTCATGGCGATGTACATTATAAAAAGTGAAAAATGAAAGTAGAGAAAAAGCGCCACTGCGGCACTAGATTAGGCTGAGGTCCACACTTTGCCGGTTTTCAACCGGCCTGGTTCGCACATCAGCTTGATATCCTCAAGCCGCTGCCCACAGCGCTGCCCGCTGCCCACTGCCGCCCATCCGCTGCCCACAGCACCCCCCCCCCGCCCCCTCACCCCACCCCCACTACCCTTTCCACATCCCTCTGTCCCCTCACCCCCCTCCTCCTCCCCTCAGTCTCCTCCCTAGCAGTGCCCGGTACCCACGTCTCGCTGTTTATGCGCCGACCTCCTGCACCGCCAGTCCAAACCGGAAACGAAACACCCATCAGCATACCACGCAAATGACGGCTTCTTTGAGCGGTCAAGGAAGGCAACACAAAACGCGCCCCCCCCCCCCCCACACACACACACACACACACACACTCAGCTGAAGAGAGCGTGTCCAAGCGGAAATGATTGCCGCAATCAATGACAATCACAGGAGGTGGACCGTCCACTGCGCCCTTGTTCGTCACGGCTAGCCGACACCTGCTTGTTATGGTTTGGTAGTCCATAACGCCACATAACCGGAATGACTTTGACTTCTGATTCATTCGGAGGGATGCGAACACATGCACACAGAGGTACCTCTCTCTCTCTCTCTCTCTCTCTCTCTCTCTCTCTCTCTCTCTCTCTCTCTCTCTCTCTCTCTCTCTCTCTTTAATTATTAGTCTTACTCATCAGTAACTTAGCAAGGACTAGGTGTTAGGTTTTGACTGAACCTAACCTACCATCCTTGTAAAATAAAGTTTTCGAGTCCGAGTTCTCGCTCTCTCTCTCTCTCTCTCTCTCTCTCTCTCTCTCTCTCTCTCTCTCTCTCTCTCTCTCTCTCTCTCTCTCTCTTCCTCTCTCTCTCTCTCTCTCAAAGACTGGCTGTTAGATAGGTCCAAATGGATCTAACGCTACTATCCTTGATGTTTAAGTTTTCAAGTTCGAGTTCTCTCTCTCTCTCTCTCTCTCTCTCTCTCTCTCTCTCTCTCTCTCTCTCTCTCTCTTCTCTCTCCTCTCTCTCTCTCTCTCTCTCTCTCTCTCTCTCATCAGCGTACCTGCAACGTTATCATTCCCCGGCTGTACAGTGTTCCGGAGGAGATATTTGTTTCTTGAGTCTGTAGTAGGTACTAAACGTACAGTTGATTGAGTGTAGCAGTGTTGTGTGAGTTAGTGTAGTACTACTTGTAGAGCTGGCTGAGTGTAGCAATGTTGTGTGACTTAGTGTAGAGTTGACTGAGTGTATCAGTGTTGTGTGAGTTAGTGTAGTACTACTCGTAGAGCTGGTTGAGCGGTGTTGTGTGTGTTAGTGTAGTACTACTCGTAGAACTGGTTGAGCGGTGTTGTGTGTTGTCGTACTACTCGTAGAGCAGGTTGAGCAGTGTTGTGTGAGTAGAGTGTAGTACTACTCGTAGAGCTGGTTGAGCGGTGTTGTGGGAGTACAGTGTAGTACTACTCGTAGAGTTGGGTGAGTGTAGCAGTGTTTGCTTGAGCTAAATGTTGGCTAAGTTGTGTATAGTAATCCCGATGTTGTGCGTAGTTGTGTTGGTTGAGATGTGAGTGTTGTTCCATGGGTGAATTAATGAGTTTTGTTGCTGTGTACTGGCGTTGGGCCCGGAGTTGGTTGAGAGTAGTTGCAGTGTGCCATGGGTTGGTTGAGTGTAGTGGCGTTGGCCATGAGTTGGTTGAGTATAGTGACGTTGTGCCATGAGTTGGTTGAGTATCGTGACGTTGTGCCATGAGCTGTTGAATGGGGTGACGTTGTGCCATGAGTTGGTTGAATGGGGTGACGTTGTGCCATGAGTTGGTTGAGTATATTTGCAGTGTGCCATGAGTTGGTTGAGAGTAGTGACGCTGTGCCATGAGTTGGTTGAGTATAGTTGCATTGTGCCATGAGTTGGCTGAGTATAGTAACGTTGTGCCCTGAGTTGGTTGAGTTATAGTGACGTTGTGCCCTGAGTTGGGTGAGTGTAGTGACGTTGTGCCATGAGTTGATTGAGTATAGTAACGTTGTGTCCTGAGTTGGTTGAGTATAGTGACGTTGTGCCCTGAGTTGGTTGGGTATAGTGGACGTTGTGCCCTGAGCTGGTTGAGTGGGGTGACGTTGTGCCATGAGTTGGTTGAGTACAGTGACGTTGTGCCCTGAGTTGGTTGAGTGTAGTTGCATTGTGCCATGAGTTGGTTGAATATAGTTGCAATACGCATGAGTTGGTTCAGAGTAGTTGTAGTGTGCCATGAGTTGGTTGAGTGTAATTTCAGAGTGCCATGAGTTGGTTGAGTGTAGTGGCGTTTGTGTCATGAGTTGGTTGAGTATAGTGACTTTGTGCCATGATTTGGTTGAGTGTAGTTGCATTGTGCAATGTGTTTGTTGAGTGTAGTTGCAGTGTGCCATGAGTTGGTTGAGCATAGTGACGTTTGTACCATGAGTTGGTTGAGTATAGTGACGTTGTGCCATGAGTTGGTTGAGTATAGTGACGTTGTGCATGAGTTGGTTGAGTATAATGACTTTGTGCCATGAGTTGGTTGAATGTAGTTGCATTGTGCAATGTGCTGAGTGTAGTTGCATTGTGCAATGTGTTTGTTGAGTGTAGTTGTATTGTGCAATGTGTTATTTAAGTGCAGTTGCGTTGTGCAATGTGTTTGTTGAGTGTAGTCGCATTGCGCAATGTGTTGAGTGTAGTTGCATTGTGCAATGTGTTTGTTGAGTGTAGTTGTATTGTGCAATGTGTTATTTAAGTGCAGTTGCGTTGTGCAATGTGTGTAGCAGCCGTGTTGTTCTTGAGCGTCGCGATGTTTAATGTGCGAGTGCAGCACGTGGTTGGTTGTTTGAGCCGAGCGTTGAAGTGTTGCGCCAGTTGAGTGTGGTTGTGTTGCGTCATTGTTGCTGACTGAATGAACCACGCAGCAAGCACCGATACAAGTGCAGGCTGAGTTATCAAGTTATTTACGCCGACACTGACAGCTGTTCACACACACACACACCACACACACACACACACACACACACACACACACACACACACACACAACACACCAACACACCACACACACACACACACACACACACACACACACACACACACACACACACACACACACACACACACTGTTTACTGCATTCAAACGGCGCTTGGCGAGCTGCTCTGTGAGTCAGACCTGGCCGTGCTGTGACGGAGTGCGTGAAACAGCACGTGACACAAGCTTGTTGGTCGATTCAATACAATTACACTTGATCCACGGACTGAGAATGGCGTTCACAAGGCACAGAAAAGCAAGCGACAAGTCCAAATGGACACAATGACAAAGATAACAATCTCCTCCCATTGAAGCGGCTCGTAAGGCAACAGCGGGGAGTGGATTTCCTCTGTCTTTTTCATCAGTAAAAAAAGCTGTCGATAACTATCGTGGGGCCAGACCACTCCCCCAACAGATCGTCCTCGTCAAAACCCGCGATGTCTTATCGAAACGGTTCACACTGCTATGAGCCGCAAGTTTTCTTAGTCAGAATTTTGTTCTCTGCCACATAGGATGGGATGCGCGGGATCTTCGCCGGATGGTAGCCTAGTGACGATCTGACGTCCTTCCTTATCATAATCGTCGGACAGGTAGTGTTGGCGGATTGCATTCGTGGGCAGTGTCATCAACCGAGAACAGGTGCCCAAGCTTTCACCTACGTGGGTAGTGTCATCAGCCATGTCACAAATACCAGCACAGACGCAGTCACCTACGTAAACGTGTAAACACTCCTCTCTCTTCCCCACAACACACACAACACACACACACACACACACACACACACACACACACACACACACACACACACACACACACACACACACACACACACACACTACACACACACATTCACATACACACTACACACACACACCACACACACACACACACACACACACACACACACACACACACACACACACACACGCACACACACACACACACACACACACACACACACGCACACACACACACACACACGCACACACACACACACACACACACACACAGCCTGTCCTGTTCCACCACCGAGTGAGGTGCGATGCTGGGCAGAGAGCGAGCACACCTGAAGGGTCTGGCACTGCACTGCGCGTGAAGAAACAGGCAATGGTGCCAAGCATCTGGCTAATCTTAATCCCTTCCTACCAGCCAAGCACGCTCCGTCTAATCCCCGGTACCGCCGCTACACAATGGTCAGTGCTGAGCCCGGATCTAGCACCGTTGTTGCCGTTACTGCCCGTTATTGTCGTTGGGTTCTGACAACAACCCCGGGCCAGGCAGTGACGTGCGGCCACTACCCGTTAGGTCAACTTGTACAGACTACCCGTTAGGTCAACTCGTTCCTCTCACTTCTTCCAACGTCCCTCGGCTTCACTGGGAAGGGCACGGTGGCCCGGTGGGCCTAGCTGACGACGCTCTTTGAGCTTCACAGTATGTCGGTGACGGCTAAATCCGGTCCTTGTCAGGCACACACGTAGCCAAATCTAACGGACGGTCCGTGAAATCGGACGGGGACTATGGCGTGAACACATTATGAGGGGAGAGAGATTTTTTGTGAAAACATCTGCTCGTAGTGTTGTCGTAATGTGATCTCACTGACCTCAGAAGGAAAAAGACTTTAGTCTGGTACCGAGGATGTGACAGAATGCTGGGGTTGGCTGAACCTCCCGAAGGCCGTTTCACAACTTGTGTGTTTGCTTGCGACAGACCTCTGCGCATCAACGATGTAGCGGCCCAGCAGAACAGGAAGAAAGGAAATTCGCCTGATCGTAGGTCGACATAACAGGTGAGACTTTTGGGACGAGTGGGTGGGACAATGCTGCATATCTGCACCGTGTGTGTGTGTGTGTGTGTGTGTGTGTGTGTGTGTGTGTGTGTGTGTGTGTGTGTGTGTGTGTGTGTGTGTGTGTGTGTGTGTGTGTGTGTGTGTGAGAGAGAGAGAGAGAGAGAGGAAGAGAGGGAAAGAGAGAGATTGAGAGCATTCAATCATCTTTCCAGCTTCTATGGCAAACACACAACACACACACACACACACACACACACACACACACACACACACACACACACACACACACACACACACACACACACACACACACACACACACATGCCAACTTTGTATGGCTGAGTATAGGCTCTTTCAAAGACAGGGCGGAACAAAAAGCAGCACATCCGTGCCCACCACATACCCCTAAAACTCTTCTTTTTCTTCTTCATCATCTTTTTGTTGTTGTTGTTGTTGTTTGTTTGTTTGTTTTTTGTTTTGTTTTTTTGTTTTGTTTTTGTTGAGAGTCTTTTCAAATAAGTGATATTAGACTAATCTTACAATTATCATGCTAACAATATGTATCAGTAAGCTGCACAATATAGACTTATGTTAAAAACAAAACAAAACAAAATTACCAACGTTGTTTGCAGTTCACAAACAACCATGTACACATTTGTGTCTGTATCCATACTGAAACTTAGTTTTTAGCATTTATTAGAAAATGTTATTCTTTATTTTTATTATTTTTTAGAAAATTTGAAAATTAGACATAATTTCTCGGATTTCGAATATATACATTACTGGTTAAAACACCACCGACTGCTGTGTGATCAGATACAGCGGCCTTCTCCTCTTGTGGATCAGCTTTAACCCCAGTTTAGCCCCAGCTCGTAAATTTTCCGGGCTGAAAAGTGCACACACACACACACACACACACACACACACACACACACACACACACACACACACCACACACACACACACACACACACACACACACACACACGCCTGCAAACAGCATGTTTGATGGTCCTGTAACAACTTGACTTTCAGTGCTGTGCATTTCGGTAGAAGTCTTTTCACGTGTTCATGCGAAGATGCCTTAATGATTTCAAGTTTGGCACTTTTACTGGTCGTTTTCCGAGTGACAAGGTTTCAAGGTTTTACTGAGCTTTTATTGACGGTGCGGCAAGCACGGCAGTGAACAGGTTAACCGTGTCCCTTGCGCTCGTTCGCTGTTGTTGTTGTTGAGTTGATGCTTAATGTCCTCAGATGTCATTTGACATATTAGGGACAAGTTGTGACCAATGCCGAAGCACGGTTCAATACGTAAGGTGCATGCGTGTTCAGCTGTAACCTGCCACCTGCACTTTTGGCAGAATGACCGGGATTTTTTACGTGCTACTGTGGTAACACGGGGGTGGAACGGATACCGAAATAGGAGTCAGCACAGAAAGTCGACCCTGGAGAAGAAAATTCTCCCGCCGTTCCAGCTGGGATTCGAACCCGCGACCTTTCAAACACGAGTTCGGCGCTCTAACCACTGAGCTATCCCCGCCCCACGCTCGTTCGCTTAACAGCTCGGCCATTTGTCCTTTGGCGCATGGTCAGCTACAGCTGCAGTCTGTCTGTTAGGGTAGCCGGCCAGTAGCCAGCGTCACGCCAGCAAGATGGCCAACATCGGGGACCTGCCCAACCTTAACAACCGGAGGCTGACTGTTCTGCAGAAACAGCTCAACAGCTCCCGGAAGAGCATCACCATCATCAACGACAAACTCAAAGGTAGGACGGTCAATATCTGGTCATATCGCCGTCATCAGCGACAGACTCAAAGGTAGGACGGTCAATGTTTGGTCATATGGCGTCATCAACGACAGACTCGGTAGGGACGGTCAATATCTGGTCATATCGCCGTCATCAACGACAAACTCAAAGGTAGGACGGTCAATATCTGGTCATATCGCCGTCATCAATTCAAACGTCTAAATGTTGCAATCCTGTCATTAAAAAATGTATCCTCCTCACTAGTCGGTGACGGCACGACCACTTCGGCCCACCCACTGCATTATTCTGAATTACGTGATTACGTCGGCGGATCCACCATCCGTGTAGTGTGTGTGTGTGTTGTGTTGTGTGTGTGTGTGTGTGTGTGTGTGTGTGTGTGTGTGTGTGTGTGTGTGTGTGTGTGTGTGTGTGTGTGTGTGTGTGCGTGTGTGTGTGGGTGGGTGGGTGGGGTGTGTGTGTGCGGGCGGGCGGGGCGGGGCGCGCACGCGTGTGCAGTGAGGACGAGCATTAACGTTTCAGGCTGCGTTGAGGAGTTTGCTTCTTCGCTTGTTCATTGTGTATGTTCTGAATCCAATATCTGCACGACCTTCGTCCACACCAGAGTCCCTGGGCCGACTGGAGAAGTCGGTGGACAAGCACAAGCAGAGTGACAGCTTCCGGTCGTGGCAGAAGACGATCCCGGTGAAGAACTCGCTGGTGGAGATCAACGCACTGAAGAAGTGCCTGAAGAAACGGCGCGAGTCCAGCGGCCTGCAGCCCGAACTCACGCCTCGCAATGGCGTCTATGACGGCGCCACCCTCCAGTCCATGAAACCGGAAGTGAACAACATCATCTCCGAGAAGGCGCCGAACCAGAGACGGCGGAGGAAGGTACGTCAGATTGACTCCGGACTGACCCCTGATCGACCAAGACGAGTGCCAGATTAACCTAGACAGACCCCAGACTGATCCCATGATGACCACTTGACTGACTGAAGACTGACCTGTCCTCGTTGAGAACTGAAAAGAACATGTCTAATACTGAGCTTGCTTCAGTTTTGTTTCGGTTGGTTGCTGTGTCCTTTTACTACTTGTCTGGTTTTTGACCGGAATGATCGATCTGCATCAGTTATGATCTACAGTGAAAACGGCAAAGTAAAACGGGTGATCGCCGACTGGTTAGTCATTGGTTGGTGCACAAAAGGGTGACTGTCGGCCATATGTATACGTGTATCATCACCAGTGTTGAAGATGCTTACAGTTTAGTCGGCTGTAGTGTAGGTTGAATGAAGCGCCAGTAGGACGGCGAGTGTGCTTGCCATACTGCTCTGAGCCAGGTTAACCACGGTGTAGAATTGCGTGTACATGCACCCTACGAGGCCTCCAAACGCCGCTTTAGCATCAACACGATGAGACATTGGACTTAAGCTGGCACTCAAGCGACAAAACGTCGGAGGAAATGGAGCCGTTTCCATCGCTGGTTGTTGGGTGGGTGGGTGGGTGGATGGGGTGACGTGTACGGGTAGGGGGTTTCAGGTGAAGCGGCTGAAGTCGCTGGGTGGGTGGGGGGAGGTGTTGGTAGTGACGTGTACGAGTGGCGGTTACAGGTGGAACAGATGAAGTCGCTGGCTGGTTGGTTGGGTAAGTAAGTGGATGGGGTGGGTGGCAGTCACGTGTACGAGTAGCGGTTTCAGGTGGAACAGATGAAGTCGCTGGCTGGTTGATTGGGTGGGTGAGTGGATGAGGTGGGTGGCAGTGGCGTGTACGGGTGGCGGTTTCAGGTGGAGCAGATGAAGTCGTTGGCGGGTTGGGTGGGTGGGTGAGTGAATGGGGTGAGTGGCAGTGGCGTGTATGGGTGGCGGTTACAAGTGGAGCAGCTGAAGTCGTTGGCGGGTTGGTTGGGTGGGTAGTTGGTTGGTTGGCTGGTTGACTGGCTGGGTGGTTGGTAATGACGTGTACTGGTGACGGTTACAGGTGGAGCAGATGAAGTCGGTGGGGTACCGGGAGGGCAAGCTGGTGGACTACCGCGACACCCTGGACAAGCTGCAGCACGTGCTGAACCGCCCCAAGGGCAAGGCTGTCCGCGCGCCCTTCCTCCTGGGACCCAGGCAGACCCTGCTGAGGCGGGAGCTTCCTCTCGACGATGACGACTTCCGGACGCCTTCTTCCTGCACCGACACGTCCGAGTCTGGCGACGTGGCCAGCCTCCCGCGCCGCTCGGCCTCTGCAGAAGGGGGTCGAACCCTGCAGCTTCCGCCCATTCAGGCAGGGCGTCGGCAGAGTCAGTACGAGAGGTCGCTGCCCGGCCGCCGCAGGGACAGAGACACGCACCTGCCCAACCTCGTCCGCAGGGTCAGCTCCTTCGGACCGTACTAGCGGCCTGCAAGTCCTTCCTGCTGCTTGACACACACTTGGCCTCCTCCTGCGAAGTTCTGTTGTTGTTGCTAATTGCTTCTGTAGTTACAACGGTGTTCTCCGCTCTCGAGCAGACTCACTGCGCTCGCATGTGATTCTACATGAGTGAATAGCTTTTTATACCGCGTTTTTCAATATCCACCGAAGTGGTGTCTGTACTTACAGCGCTGGCATGGCTGGTGCCGCATGAAACTGCTGCCGTCTCGGCGCGTTCTGTGTACACTACAAGCCCGTCTTCGTTGCAGAACTGCTATTTCGGGACCACATTCCTGCTACTACTACTACTGCTACTGCTACAAGTCTGACCTCTGCATGGAGCGGTTTGACGGGTTGGGGAACATTCGGGCTACAAAGCTGCCTAATTAATGGTGGGCGTGTTTAATGGGTTGGCATTCCCACTACAGGCCTGACATGTTCCAGCTAAAAACGGACTGCCTCTTATTCCAGCTACAAACGAAACTTACCTCTACATGGAGCTGTTGAAAGAGTAGGGGGGATGTTCCATCTACAAATGGACTTGACCTCTTATTCCAGCTACAAACGAACCTTACCTCTACATGGAGCTGTTGAAAGAGTAGGGGGGAAGTTCCATCTACAAACGGACTTGACCTCTTATTCCAGCTACAAACGAACCTTACCTCTACGTGGAGCTGTTGGAGATGGGGGATTATTCCCTTTCCAGCTACAAACGACGCGATTATTGGGAGGACGTTCCTTATTGTGACAGCTCACCAGGGTAGGGGAGAGAGGCGGGTTTCCACCATCACCACCTCTCGCCACCCCACCTCCAATTTTCTTTCGACGTGTTGAGCTTACCACAGTATTACGACGACGAAGAAGAAGTGCCTCGACACTTTGTTCTCTTCCAAACGAGTGGTTCATGGACTCTGTCGTGTGATTGTTGCCCCTCACAATTAACGAAATATTAAGCGGCCTACTCTGCTGCCCATCTTAATGCAGGTTCATTCTGGTGGTGACAGTGTAGCGTTAGGTTTTGCTTCCTTCTTCCCCACTTGGGAACTCGGTCCCCGTCAACACCTGGCCGGAGACAGTCAGCCTTAACTTGTCTAGCGACGTGTGCCTTGAAACAACGAGACCGGGAGATAAGTCAGACACATCAGGGGTGGAAAAACACGCTGATAAGCGTGTTTTGTGAGTCCCGAACGCTTGTCATCTGCTCCGATGTCAGTGCAATGACGCAAACTCGGGAATGTTGCAAGACGGGAACTCCGTCTTGTGAGGACACGTGTTCAGCAGTCTTCTCGTGCCTCAGCCTAGGTATCTATCTACAGGTTATGTGTGTGCGTGAGTGCATGTGTGCGTGTGTCAACAGAGAGAGCGAGTCCTTCTGGTATTATGCATACACATTCTTGTACAATTCATACGCCTTCGGGGATTTTGTTATGATCTACAACATCGAAGGGCTTTATTCCGAAGAAAGACAGCTGTGACAAAGCCAACCCAATTAATCCCCAACACTAGACGAAGAAGAGGATGGCAGAGAACAAAGAAAGGAGAAGAGGACAATGGCGGGGGGGGGGGGGGGGGGGGGGGGGAGACAAATGACAGAGAAGAAAAGAAAGAAGAAGGAAATGGCAGAGAAGAAAAGTGAATGGCGGAAAAGAAAAGAAAGCAAAAGAAGAGAATGTCGCAGAAGAAAGAACAAGCAAGAGAAAGGAGAAGAAAAGTGAGAAGGAAAAAAAAAAGAAGAAAAAAATGTGACTGCTGGTCTAGTATTCTACGTTTCCGTTTTGTGTCGAGTCATTTTCACCCTCTCCTGTCACCACAGAAAAGCACGATGCGTTCAGTCGCAGATCTTTCATCGTTTGTGTTTAAGCGTGGTGTCATCGATTCGGCAATTCAAGCGTCCCTTCTCGCTTTGCCGACAGTGCTTGACTGCAATCGCTACACCTGGCCACGTCCAAAGGTTTAACGTTTGCAGCACTTGACTGTCGCGTGCCAACACTCGTGACAACAGTCTTCCGCCGCTGCAGCCAGTCACGATGGGTTGGAGGGAAAGGAGATGCGCCCGCGCGCGTCCACTGTGTGTGCGTGAGCCTGCATATGTGTGTGTGTGTGTGTGTGTGTGTGTGTGTGTGTGTGTGTGTGTGTGTGTGTGTGTGTGTGAGAGAGAGAGAGAGAGAGAGAGAGAGAGAGAGAGAGAGAGAGAGTGTGTGAGCATGCGTGCGTGCGTGCATGCATGCGTGTGTTTGTTTCAAAACAGTTTGCATTATTAAAAAACAGACAACTGTGTAGCATAAACTTGTCAAATTATATATGCGTTTCTGAGCATGTAGTAATATTTTTTATGGACTCGTGACGGTTACCATCCACCTGTGTGTTAACTTTATTGTTTCATGGACTTAAACGTGTTCAACAGTACGCCCTTTTTGCATCTCAGAAATAGTCCATGAACTAAACCCGTCGGAAGTTATGTGTGTTACATTGCATCAATCTTTCAGGAAGAAATTATCTTTTTTAATACGTGTTTAGAGGTCTGTTCCTGCATCTCATCCAGATTTTAAGAGCAATATATGTGTTCAAAATTCTACCGTTATTTTTATCCCCCTCACCTTCAACAAGGTGTGTATAAACTCCTGCTGTTGTGAGCCTACTCATAATTCATAGACATACGGGTTTTTTATGTATTGGAAAGTGTGCTGTGATCAGCTTGGATAGATACAAGCCATCAGGCATGATTGAGTTATTGGCTTACAGGATGTGGGCCACTTTGTGATGTATTCATCAGCTGTTGTAAAGTCCCCATCATCTTTACATGCAGTAGTCTCAAACCTAATTGTGTGGTAACCTCCCTTAGTTATAATGTTTAATGTCCATTTTCTGATGTCTGGAACAGAAACAAACCACTTGTGTGGTTACTGAGAAATGGTCACATATACTGTGATACAGTGAAGACTTAACAAAAAATGGATCATGTCATGGATGCATCTTCGCGTACATTCTGTGTCTGTGTCATGTGTATACATGTGTGTGTGTGTTTGCATGTGTGCGTGTGTGTGTGTGTGTGTGTGTGTGTGTGTGTGTGTGTGTGTGTGTGTGTGTGTGTGTGTGTGAGTGAGTGAGTGAGTGAGTGTGTGTGGATGTGTGTGTGTGTGTGAGTGAGTGAGTGAGTGAGTGTGTGTGGATGTGTGTGTGTGTGTGTGTGTGTGTGTGTGTGTGTGTGTGTGTGTGTGTGTGTGTGTGTGTGTGTGCATGCATGCACATGTGTCAGGACTGTACATCTGTGGACTGTACATGTATGTACATCTGCCCCCCCAACCCCCTCCCCACACACACCTCCAGGTCACAATGGATAGTTAGAGCAGATTCTACTGTCAGCAACCCCAAGACAAACTTTAGCCTGGTAGCATGCACAGGAACAAAATGCAGTAACAACAGTTGGTACCAGTGAAAAAGCATTTAATTGTTCATGACAAACCTCAAAATTATCCTCAAAGAAAAACAAAAAATACACACAGTGCCCTGTAGTAGTATTCCAATTCTGCTCTTTCCTCATAATCAGTTGTAAATCACTTCTTGTTTAACACTTGTAAGTCAGTTTTGGTTTACTAAGTTACTTTCTGATGGTACATATTCATTTTGTATTTATCCCTATCCAGTGCTCTGAACTTGGTTTTTGGTGACATACTTCATGTTCATGTTCTTCCTTAGCAGTTATTCACTTCTTTATGACTTGCTGATTTTGTATCTTCTTCAAGCTCAGGACTTAATTTAGCATTTAAAGAAATCACACTGATTCCTCAGAAGTCTTCCTCCATCTCCCACAGTCAAACCAAGCAAGCTTTCAGTCACACATCACCCACTTCATCACAATGCCCAGTTTCTCTCTCACATCTCTCTGTCACAAGCACAGACACTGGCACACAGGTGATTCAGTCACTACAGCCAAACATTCAGTCACTACAGCCAAACATTCAGTCACTACAGCCAAACATTCAGTCACTACAGCCAAATGTCCCAGTCTGGCGACCTCATCACAATGTTGGACTGGTCTGGGATGCAGCAGGTGCAGACGACTGCCTTCTGCTGTAGGACGCACCAAGAGTCAGCTGCAAACAGACCAAAGATAATCAGCAATAATTAACCTCTGGTAAACAACAGACCAAAGATAATCAGCAATAATTAACCTCTGGTAAACAACAGACCAAAGATCATCAGCATTAATTACCTCTGGTAAACAACAGACCAAAGACATCAGCATTAATTACCTCTGGTAAACAACAGACCTAAGATCATCAGCATTAATTACCTCTGGTAAACAATAGACCAAAGATCATCAGCATTAATTACCTCTGGTAAACAACAGACCAAAGATAATCAACATTAATTACCTCTGATCAACAACAGACCAAAGATAATCAGCAATAATTAACCTCTGGTAAACAACAGACCAAAGATAATCAGCAATAATTAACCTCTGGTAAACAACAGACCAAAGATAATCAACATTAATTACCTCTGGTAAACAACAGACCAAAGATAATCAGCAATAATTAACCTCTGGTAAACAACAGACCAAAGATCATCAGCATTAATTACCTCTGGTAAACAACATACCAAAGACATCAGCATTAATTACCTCTGGTAAACAACAGACCTAAGATCATCAGCATTAATTACCTCTGGTAAACAACAGACCAAAGATCATCAGCATTAATTACCTCTGGTAAACAACAGACCAAAGATCATCAGCATTAATTACCTCTGGTAAACAACAGACCAAAGATCATCAGCATTAATTACCTCTGGTAAACAACAGACCAAAGATCATCAGCATTAATTACCTCTGGTAAACAACAGACCAAAGATCATCAGCATTAATTACCTCTGGTAAACAACAGACCAAAGATCATCAGCATTAATTACCTCTGGTAAACAACAGACCAAAGATCATCAGCATTAATTACCTCTGGTAAACAACAGACCAAAGATCATCAGCATTAATTACCTCTGGTAAACAATAGACCAAAGATCATCAGCATTAATTACCTCTGGTAAACAATAGACCAAAGATCATCAGCATTAATTACCTCTGGTAAACAACAGACCAAAGATCATCAGCATTAATTACCTCTGGTAAACAACAGACCAAAGACATCAGCATTAATTACCTCTGGTAAACAACAGACCAAAGATCATCAGCATTAATTACCTCTGGTAAACAACAGACCTCCCAGCACTGTTACTTTGTTAGCACACCACTTGAAGGAATAACAAATATTTTTAATAACTGTTGACTTCTAGTCCCAGTACTTAAAAAAAAATTGTCACTCTTAAAACTAAAGCAGTTAAAAAATAAATTTTAAAAAGGCTTTTAATTTTAAAACCATGATTTTTGCCGGACATTCATCCGCTATCACAGCACAAGGGTACAGATTTCAGAGTACAATAAATCCTTAAATGCACAAGTCTGTTCACCATGGTTCAGTTTATTAGTTAACAACAGGCCCTGCATTACTGACATACACACCATAAAATGGCCCACTGCTTTTTGATGACACAAGTCAAATGCTACTCTTCAAGCTGTCTATAGCTGGCACATCAAAATCTGAAGGAGTAGGTCAAGTGACCCATGCAGTTTTTTTTTTGTTTTTTTTAACCAGACTGACCCATGCATTTGGTTCAAAACTTGTGGAGTCTGGGTACCTTTCAGTGTTTCACATCAGAACTGAAGTATCATGCAACTGCAAGGCACTTTTTGCCTCAAACCTGAAGCAGTGAATTCTGAATCCATTTTAACGTTACTAATTTTTTCATGCTTCTATGGCTACACATCCAACAAGCTGCACCACAGCTCAGAAATATTACAACACTACAATTACACTGGTCAACAACTCAGTCTTTACCACATTTGAATCAAATCAATACAAATTCCAATCCAACAGAACTTTACTGCCAGCTGACAGAACCATTGTATAACCATGAGGAATGTGGCACCGCCACTCCCAACTTGACACTCGTAGCAGCAGCAAGACAAGGACAGAATCAGCCGCTGTACCTTGCTGTTCTCCAGAACATGATGGTCTTGAGCCACAGCACTGGAGTAGCCATCCTTGTTCGTGAACTCCACAAAGCCATAGCCCTTTGACATGCCTGTCTCGTTACTCTGAAATTACACAGTTATTGTTGAGCATGCAATTGTAGCTGTCTCAGATCCTGTCACTGTCCTGTCTTATTTCAAAATCTACAAAGACCCCAGAGTGAATGAGAGGGGGGGAGAGAGAGAGAGATGATATAATGTATCTGTGTGTGTGTACATCATACTAGTATTACTACATGTGAAAAGTGTTAAAAAACTAAATGAACAGTTCTTGCTGTTAAAACTGTTGGTTCACAAGAACTTGAACTTGAAGAAGCATGGTAATTAATGGTATACACTGCCATTGGTAATGGTAAAACTTAGAATTTTGAGATACTTACGAAAATGACAGCTGCACTGCGCAAATTTCCAAACCTGCTGAAGTATTCTGACAACTCTTCTGAAAAAACAAATGGAAGCAAAGTCTTATGAAAATATAAAATATATAGAAAAGCTCTATACCAACCTATATGATGAAACACACACACACACACACACACACATACAAAAAAAAGACAGTTACAAATAATGTTTAAAAAAAGATCTGTCCTAACATATCTATCTGTCTATATCTATATATATTGCAATACAAATAAGAAGAAACTGGGATTCAGTCAATCCAGAGGCATAACCTTCCATCTCTCCAAATGTCGCTAAGTGTATGATAAGGGTCTAACTTTCATAAAACATGATCTAGGTCCAGGTTGCAAGAGGGTTCTCTCCCCTAGACCTTCTAAGCTTGTGCTAACTCAGTACTAGCTTTACTGTAGTTACTGGGAAGTGGCCTTCTTTGTTGAGTTTATGCAATCCGTTTTTGAATTTATGAAACAATCTCTTCGAATGAATCGACAGACTTGTTGGAAATTGCTTCTTCGAGTTTTATCTGTCATTGCCGACAACGTACGTTAATTACTCTGCTGTAAATGCTTAACTTTCTGATGGATGACATTGACACTGAATTCACACATTCACAATCACATACACTCTCGGTGATCAGTTTAATGTTGTGTCAGCCTGCAATAGATAGTAATTAAACCCCTTGTTATTGGTGCAAGTTAAACACCCGTAGTTCGATTTGGTGATCGGGAGAAAATGTCAGTGGGCGAATGATTGACGTAAATTAATATCGAAAGCCGGTAAGGATCATCGAGGTCACAGACTCGTTCACAGCACAAAAGCCAAATTACCCTTCCTTCCTTCAGTCTTTGCCCTGAGGGTCTGACGGTAAAAGAAACACAATACATATGAAGCAATACAAATAACAAGCTTGCGTACTTCTTGACACGGTCCAAGGCAAATTGCCCACGAACAGTCGGAGACCACCTCTTGCGGCAGACATGTTGCACCAGCCAAAAATAACTGTCCGGAAGCTTGGAGAGTTACTTCTCTTACACACGTGATTAAAGATGGCAACATACATACAACTTGTGTAGTTGTTAAAGATAGAACGATTGAAAGAATGATAAAAGATCAGATATTAACGTTAAAGTGACGGATTCTTTTAAATTAACCTTTCATAGTATTGTCATTTGAATTTGAAATTCACGTCGTCGAGGGTAGCGTGTAGAAAACGTGTTTCTTTGAGAACTTGCAGATATGGCTGCGTTTGTAGCAGACGACAGAGACAACTTTAAAGCTGTTTTCAAGAAATACAAAAGAAGAGATCGAGCACCAGATCTCACGGCTGTTGTTGATGTTGACAGAAGTACAAACATTTCGCTCAATATAGTAAGTGAACAAAAAAGTTTCAACACAGACACACACACACACACACACACACACACACACACACACACACACACACACACACACACACACACACACCACTTTTACGTCCCTGACTCAGCCCAAACCCATTAACATCTCTCTCTCTGACTCTCTCTCTCTGTCTGTAACTTGTTCACCAGTTTTGCTCATTTTGACTGACATGCAACATTTTGGGATGTATACAGAGAAGAAGAAAAAATGTTTCACCAGGCTGTTCCATTTCAAATGTATATATAAGAGACAAGAGATCTACATCATGCTTGGTATCAATGACTGAGCAGGTAGACTAGTGAGTGAAGCAGCTAAAACAAGTGGCTTGTCTTAGACGATCGGAAGTGTTGAGGAGCTTGAGACTCTGCCTATGTGCACAAACCAAGGCCATCACAGATAACAGTGTGTGTGTACTTGTGAGTGTGTGTGTGTGTGTGTGTGTGTGTGTGTGTGTGTGTGTGTGTGTGTGTGTGTGTGTGTGTGTGTGTGTTATTCAGTGACTGTGCTTCTTATGTGTGCATCTATGAAATATGCATGCTTCTTTTCCCCAGCCACTGTGCTGCAAACATGCATAAAAATATTCTTGCCTGAAAGTTTTTCATGCACAGCATGAATTATCATTCATTTGAATGCATTCATAACACCATCATTCACCTTGAGGAGATAGGTGTAGAAAGAGGAAGCACTGGACGATCTTCCTTCAAAGGACAAGAAAAGGCCATCGTTAGATGCACATTAGAACTGTTTCAAAGGCAATGTTGAGAAACTTATGAGAGCTGTGGTGGAGTGCGTGTAGCGGGGAATTTCTGAGCACTCAGGTACCACCTTGAACTGAACTGAACCTGTGATGTTGCAGGTAGTGCATGTAAAACCCAGCAGTCCTGTTGTGACACAGATGTGTGGCATGAGGCCACCTCAGCAATGGGAGATCTACCATTTTCTTCATCACAAAGGTTTGTTCTTCTGCCACTATCTTTCTGCATCTGTCTCTTGGGATAGCCGTCTACACAGTGTGTGTGTGTGTGTGTGTGTGTGTGTGTGTGCATGTGTGTGTGTGTGTGTGCGTGTGTGTGTGTGCGTGTGTGTGTGTGTGTGTGTCTGCGTGTGTGTGTGTGTGTGTGTTGTGTATACTGTATTTTCACAGTAGACCAGCCTTGTCAAACCAAAGAGAAGCTGAAGACATGACCAGTAGTTTTTTATTACAAATGCAGATCTAGTTTTAGATTTTAGTAAAGAATGATTTCTGATAATTTAGTTTAAAAAGGCCTAAAGATCCCTACAGTTGATCTAGTCAGTCCATCATTTAAGACTTAATTACCATATATTGTACTGTTATACTTTCCAGTGTATATCCATCTTTGTTTCTTTTTCTCCCCCCTTCCTTTTTTGCAAGGGGGCGGGGGGAGGGGGGGGGGTTGTTTGTTTGTTTTTGTGAGTGATTATTTTCAGTTTTTTGTTTTGTTAATATGCTTCACTGGTGATACTTTGTTAGGCTTTTACCTGATCAGAAACCCCTTCCTACCTGGCTACCAACGCTACTGGGTGGCACGCTGCCTCCAGGACTTGCCACTGCCACCCAACGTCACCAACCTGCGGGTCCACCCTGATGTAGACCCTCAAACCCTATGGTCAAACTTTGTGTCACACCATCACACTGGGTAGGTCTGTAGCACTTCATCCTGGTGTAGACCCACACATTCTCTGGTCACACTTTGTGTCACATCATCACACTGGGTAGGTCTGTAGCACTACACCCTGATGTAAACCCTCAAACCCTGTGGTCAAACTTTGTGTCACACCATCACACTGGGTAGGTCTGTAGCATTTCACCCTGATGTAGACCCTCACATTCTCTCATCACACCATGTCACACCATCATACTGGGTATGTCTGTAGCACTTCACCCTGATGTAGACTCCCAAACCCTGTGGTCACACTTTGTGTCACATCATCACACTGGGTATGTCTGTAGCACTTCACCCTGATGTAGACCCTCACACCCTGTGGTCACACTTTGTGTCACATCATCACACTGGGTTCATCTGTATCACTTCACCCTGATGTAGACCCTCACACCCTGTGGTCACACTTTGTGTCACACGATCACATTGGATAGGTCTGTAACAATGTTAATCCACATGTATACCTACACACCTTTTGGTCACATCTTGTATCACACCATCACACTGAGTAGGTCTGTAACACTGCCCACCATGTTGTAAGCCCTCACACTCTCTGGTCACACTTTTTGTATCACATCATTGCACTGGGTAGATCTGTTACTGTCCACCCTGATGTAGACCATCACACCCTCTGGTCACACTTTGTGTCACACTATCACACTGGGTAGGTCTGGAACACTGTTCACCCTGATGTAGACCCTCACACTCAGTGGTCACACTTTGTACCACACTGTCACACTGTCACTGTCCACCTTGATGTAGACCATCACACCCTCTGGTCACACTTTGTGTCACACTATCACACTGGGTAGTCTGCTGTTGTACACCTTCACACCCTATGGTCACACTTTGTGTCATGCCATCACACCAGGTAGGTCTGTTACTGTCCACCCAGATGTAGACCCTCACATTCAGTGGTATCAGTTTGTGTCACACCATCACACTGTTACTGTTCACCCTGGTGTGAACCCTCACAGCCTATGATCACACTTTGTGTCACGCCATCACACTGTTACTGTTCACCCTGGTGTAATCTGTCACATTCTGTGATCACACTCGTGTCACACCATCACACTGTTACTGGTCACCCTGGTGTAATCCCTCACATCCTGTGATCACACTTTGTGTCACACCATCACACTGTTACTGTTCACCTTGGTGTGAACCCTCACAGCCTGTGATCACATTTTGTGTCACACCATCACACTGTTACTGTTCACCCTGGTGTGAACCCTCATAGCCTGTGATCACACTTTGTGTCACACCATCACACTGTTACTGTTCACCCTGGTGTGAACCCTCACAGCCTGTGATCACAGTTTGTGTCACACCATCACACTGTTACTGTTCACCTTGATGTGAACCCTCACATCCTGTGTTCACACTTTGTGTCCCACCATCACACTGTTACTGTTCGCCCTGGTGTAATCCCTCACATCTTGTGATCACACTTTGTGTCTCATCATCACACTGGGCATATCTAAATGTTAATACAGTGTCACTTTGTTAAGTGTTTGAAGTATTTTTCACAGCCTGTATAATTAGAATCAAATGTTCTTTTTTTTAAATGCAGATTGCCATGTATAATTCTGTTGTTGGTGTGTTTTATTTGCTGTTTTGGTTTTGATTATTCAGTTGTTGTTTTGTTGTTGTTTTGCAGTGAACCATTTGACAACTCCTCCCCTCTGAGAAAACTTCGCTGGACTACCATTGGCTATCATTACAACTGGGATACTAAGGTCAGATTTTCAGTGTGGTTACATGTAAAATAGACTAGGTATTCAAAACAAATCCACATGTGGGTTAGAAATATACAACGTATGTAAACAAGGGGAACATGGTGCAAGTTTTTTCTGTCAGTCAGTATGAAAATTGTTCAGTTCCAAGTGTCCTTCTTGATCTGAGGTTTCCATCTCTTTTTTTCTTTTTATCACTGGCATCAGGGTATGTGTCTGGTCCATCAACAGGAGTACAGAGAAGAGGACTACACACCATTTCCAGCAGACCTGGCTATCCTGGCACAGTATGTAGCGCAAGTTCTAGGGTTCTGCCATTTCCAGGCGGAGGCAGGCATCATCAACTACTACCACCTGGACTCCACTCTGGCTGGTCACACTGACCACTCTGAGCTGGACCATGATGCGCCCCTCATCTCCATCAGGCAAGGACATTCCCACTGATAAATGAGGGGGGAGAGGGGGGAGTTTTAAAATGACTCATCTCCATCAGGCAAGGACATTCCCACTGATAAGTTAGGGGGGAGGGGGAGAGTTTTAGGAATCAGTCATCTCCATCAGGCAAGGACATTCTCACTGATAAGTTAGGGGGGAGGGGGAGAGTTTTAGGAATCAGTCATCTCCATCAGGCAAGGACATTCCCACTGATAAGTTAGGGGGGAGGGGGAGAGTTTTAGGAATCAGTCATCTCCATCAGGCAAGGACACTCCCACTGATAGGTTAGGGGGGAGTGGGAGAGTTTTAGGAATCAGTCATCTCCATCAGGCAAGGACACTCCCACTGATAGGTTAGGGGGGAGGGGGAGTTTTAGGAATCACTCCTCTGCATCAGGCAAGGACACTCCCATTAATAAGTGAGGGGGGAGTTTTAGAAATCACTCATCTCCATTAAGCAAGGACACTCCCATTGATATATGAGGGGGGATGAAGGAGGAGAGTTTTAGGAATCACTCATTGCCACTGGACAAAAACACTCTTTTTGTTGTGTTAGAGGGAAGAGGGTGTAGAGGTTTAGGCATCACAGGTGTGGAGGTTTAGGCATCACTCATTTCCATCAGACAAGGACTCTCTCTTTGTTGCATTAGAGGGAGAGGGGTGGAGCTATTTGTGCTTGTTTCAGTCGGGGAACAATTCAGGGGGGTGGGGGGGGGAGGGGGGGTAGCAGGAAGTGTAGACTTGCGTTGTTATTCATACATTATATTGTGATGTCTTCTGGATGTGTCTTGTGTTTCCATGTGTGTTTGCATATGGCTGTGTGTGTTGTCTTTCTTTTTTCCTTATTGTTGAATTTTTCTTTTTCTTTCTTTTTTTTAGTGGTGTGTAGATTCTCTTGGTTAATATTTTTTGTTTGGCTTTAGAAATTTAGTTTTTCATTCATTGATGTGTGTGTGTGTGTGTGTGTGTGTGTGTGTGTGTGTGTGTGTGTGTGTGTGTGAGTGTGTGTGTGTGTGTGTGTGTGTGTGTGTGTGTGTGTGTGTGTGTGTGTGTGTGTGTGTGTTTCAAGTTAATACAATAATAGCCAATGTATTTTTGTTAAGTATTAGTTTGCTGTAACATGCAAACAAATAACCAACCATTTTCCACAACATTTTCCTTGAAAGTTGTTTTTCTTTGCCCCAGTTTTGGTCAGGATGCCATTTTCCTCCTGGGTGGGCCTACCAAAGCAACAGAACCGACGCCAATACTGCTGCGCAGTGGAGACATCTGTGTGATGAGTGGTCCTGCAAGATTGGCGTACCACGCTGTGCCCCGCATCCTCCATCCATCAGAAGCAGCAGCACCAGACTGTTTTGACCTGTCCACAAAACACCTTGAAGAGGCAGCAAAAGGCAGCAAGAGGAACAGAGAAGGTCCAGGTGGTTATTCTGAACAGAGCTGCAGTTGTGGGGAAAACAAAGGGCTGTTGGTCAGAGAAGAGCACAGCAGCATTGCTGTGGGGAGTGCTGGTGGTGGGGACTGCTGGGACTGCCGTCAGCGTAGCCATCAGCATGCAATTCCATGCCCATGTCCCCAAAGAGAACAGAAACATGAGGTCAGAAGCTCCCAACACAACAACCGGCCATCAGACAACAGTGGTGGTTCCAAGAGTCTGCAGAAAGACAGCTGCTGGGGAACTGAGGATGCTTCATCACCCTCCTTGGATAAAAATCACAGCTGTCAGGGTGTTTTTTCAAATTTGTTGTCAGACGCAAAACACAACATTCCAGACAAACCAGAAACACAGACTAGCCCTGAGGAAAGTCTTGTGAATGAAGTGAACAAGAGAATTGCTCACACACTGCTGGAACTGGACTGGGAGCCATTTGCTACCTATCTGAGTTCATCTCGCCTTAATGTCAACATCCGCCAAGTGCTGAAACCTGGACAGACATTCCAGAGTCATGTGCAAGCAGAAGGTGTACAAAGCACACAGCTTTGTGCTGGAAAAGAATCGTGAAATGTGTCCCAGATGAACATACTCAACATCTAGTTTCCTACAGAGATATGAACTCAAGCATTATGTTGTGCCACTGTCTGCAGTGAATGGGTAGATTTCCTGGCAGCAAGTTTCATGAGACAATAATGTGATTGTGGGCTCTGACTGGCTACTGGGAGTCTGGAACACTGTTTACTCACTTTCAAACATAACTTTAAATGTGACCTGTATACAGTGTTGTGTTTTATTGTTTTTATCAGTTTGGATGTGAGTGGGATCATATGAACAAGTAAAGAAAATTGTACAGCTGAAGTTATTACAGTTACAAAAATATATTAATTATTGTTTGTTTGCATGTGTGTGTTGGAGGGGGCGGGGGTCTGTTTATTGTAATACATCACATTCTGAGTTGTCTGTTTGGTAAGATTTTTTTAAATTTTATTGTAATATCTAAGAAGTGTGACTAGATCAAAAACAAAGCACAAAAAAATCAGCAACAGCAGCAAGGATACTGCATTTGTTTGTGGAAGTTTTGAGTATGATCTTTGTTCTGTCTGTTTTGTTTGTGAGCCATCAAGAGAAGGCAGCATGCCGTGTATTTTATCCTCTCAGTTTTGTTTATGAGCCGTCAAAAGAAGGTAGAATACAGCGTACTTTGTTCAGTTTTGTTTGTGAACCATCAAGAGAAGGCAGAATGCTGTTTGCTTTGTCCTGTCTGTTTTGTTTGTGAGCCATCGAAAGAAGGCAGAATGCTGTTTGCTTTGTCCTGTCTGTTTTGTTTGTGAACCATCAAGAGAAGGCAGAATGCTGTTTGCTTTGTCCTGTCTGTTTTGTTTGTGAGCCATCGAAAGAAGGCAGAATGGCCGTGTACTTTGTTCTGTCTGTTTTGTTTGTGAGCCATCAAGAGAAGGCAGAATATAGTGGACACACACACACATGCACAGCTACAACTCTGGCAAGTCACAGGAAGTTGAGTCTGTCTTTATTTCCAAGACCTGAATTATACAACAGGTAGTCAAGGATGGATGCGTGTGTGTTTGTTTGTGAACAAACAGAAGATTGCAACAGTTACGCGTACGTGTGTTGAGACAGGCAGAAGCAGATAGGAAGGGGGGGGGGGGGGGGGATAACTATGCAGGGACAGACAGACGAGAGAGAGAAGGACATAGAAGAACAGAAAGAGAGTCAAAAACGTCGGTGAACGCATGAACATACTGAACAGACGCACGCATGCACACACGCATGCACATACGCACGCACGCACGAACACTGACATATAACTGATAGTTGATGAGAGAGAGAGAGAGAGAGAGAGAAGAAACAGAAGACACCCCCCCCCCCCCCCCCCCCCCCCCCCCCATCCAAAAAACAAAACAAAACGGAATGAAACAAAAAGGAGGAAGACTGAAGAGAAGAAAGAGCAGCAAGTGGGCCAAAGAGAGGAACAAAAGCCGGCACTGGAACCCTGATCGACCCGCTGCCTAAGTCTACGCTGGGTGGGCCAGTCGTCCATTATTCATCGACACGCTGCCAACGCACGGCTGGTTAGTTCTTGGATTTTAACGTCCCGTTAACCTCCACGGTCACCAGCTCAGGACGAATCACACACTCAAAATTATTTTACATCAGTTCTAAACACCTGTCACTAATTCACAAATTTGTCTAATTCAGCCACGGTTACTGACAATGTCAAAACCAACCATCTATTTATCCATGAATGTACAACAGCACATGTTTCGGTATATTTATATTCCGATTATAGTGCCTACAGGATCCGGGTTTATCACTTATCTGAGCAGTGACCCATTTTATTAGCCCACACGGAAAACTGCGTTAGCCGAAACTAACGTGGTTTAAAAGTATAGAGAGGATTTGAAAATGAATGAAGGCGAATGAACCTGGAAGGTAAAAATTAGGACAAGACAGAATTTGTGGCGATGGCCGAAGCATGCTTGGCTATATTATGACCTACTCCAGCCTTTAAAGAGAGAGCATTCGTCAGCTCTGGGTTCTCAACAGACAGGACCTTAATTTTGGGGGTAGAACAGAAGAGAATAAAGTATACCTGTTGTGCTTGAATAGCTCAACCCCCAAAACTAGCCGCCATGTCATCAACCATAATTAGTATGCCCTCTGTCATTACTGATTTGTCATTGCCAATGGCACAGACAACAGCTCCATGCCAAAGGCAAACTTGTGACCAGGTTTTAGGTCGTAGCGGCCTGCACAGATAACAGCTCCAAGGCAAACTTCAGTGTGACCAGGTTTTAGTTCGTCCAGGCAGAGACACTACATTGCTGTAGTATCTCTGGTCCAACGCGGACATCCTGTCAGGTACCGAGTAACCGTATCTAACGGAACGGAACTAGTGTAATTGTTATTTGCGTATTCAGTGACGTCGAATTTATATATAAATTTAATGGACGAAAATTTGGAGTAAAGTTTTCAAAACCAAGACATGCTTGGACTCTGTTATACTCTCTCTCTTCTGTGTGTGTGTGTGTCTCTCCCCCCCCCCCCCCCCCCCACCCTCTACTGTTCACCCATGAGTCACTTTCGGTCATACCTGTGGTGCATGTTTTCGTTGAGTGATGATGTGGGGTTTAATGTCCTCATATCAGTGTTGGGCTGACATATTATATGGGACAATGGTTTTCGTCGTTTTACTGTTAGGGCTATATGTTGTGTAAATGATCCATTATGACTGAATTTTGTCGTTCAGTGTAAATGATCCATTATGACTGAGTTTTGT
>OY757543.1:26669013-26686513 GCA_963584105.1 Alviniconcha strummeri
GTCTCAGTTTGTCCCCAATACGTCAACCGACATCCGAGGACATTAAGCAACACTACCTACCTACCTGACTGATCATCTTCAGTAGCCAAACGCTGACTAAGCCGCGGGGCTGCGCGCACAAAGCCAGCCAGTCAAAGGCGAGTATGAGACAATCGGCCTGCAGATAGCAAGCTGCACAAAGACCACTCATTATAACCATGGACCTATGTCCATGGTATAACACTGTGACATCAACAGCAACAAAACTAACAGTAGTCTACACTTATAACAATCAACAACGACAAAACTGACTGTGACACTAGCCTGTGACAGAGATCAATCACTGAATCAATATTTCATTTTATGTCTGTTCACATCGGGGTGATATTACACACACACACACACACACACACACACACACACACACACACACACACACACACACACACACACACACACACACACACACACACACACACACTAAATAAATAAATAAATAAATAAAATTATTATTTGACTAAATTTCCCACAGGACTATGAACAATCGATTTGACAATATTACGGTGATAACATTAGTATTATACAAAATATCTGTTACATTGTTCGGTAAGCATTAAGTCAGTCCATTTTTCTGAAATAACTCTGTGGTAATAGGACATTCAAGCAATATGTGTTTAACACTAGATAAGATATTTTTACAAACGCATGTCACATTCTCTGATGAATATTTAGTGTTCCATGAATTTAAACTCGTAACTTGTATATTACTCTTGCTAAATATCTTGAACAAGCCAAGGTCACATCGCAGACTGGATCGATTAGTTTGTTTTGAAATAGCTTTTAGCAAAGTTTTTCGTATAAGCCGGCCGCTCTTACTGAAATGAGAAAGGAAGGTAGCGGACTGAAAAGCATTGTTTATTAAGCCTGTTACAAAGACGATCACGGCCGCCGTAAGAAGGGAGTCGAAGTCAAAGTAATGCATTCAAGTGAAACATAGTTAATATCCCTTGGATTTTCATTAGTGATATTACACAATTTGGACTCCAAAGACCTGTGGTTATGCGACTCTCTCTGCCAATTTCACCCTTTCATCTCTCATCCGGCTCCCGGTTAGGTCCTGCTCGAATGACTGGAAATGCGAGCAGACGGGCGACATGTTGATGCTCGCCGATTGGTTGGCCGCCGTAAATCCATCACGTGGTCACAGCCGGGCTGACACGGATCTCTGTGAGCGGCCGACACCGGGCCACTCAGTAACACCCCCCCCCCCCCCCCCCCCCGCCCCCCCCTCCAGCTGTGACCCACCCAAGATCTCGCACACCGCTGCAGTCCAGGATATGGTGTCCATATGTGTCCGGGACTGCACGGTACTGAGTTGGCAGGTATAACTGGTTGAACTGACTCTGTGTTGTTTTTGTTCAACCTGAATATATCATTGTAGAGTACACTGTTTATAAGCCGGGATACCATAAATGATGCGCTGAGAAACTCAGTGAATGAGTTTTTGTTATTATTGTGATGATGAATAGTAGTAACTGGATTTTGATGTCCTGTCAACCATACAGGGTCAGCTCAGGACAGTCAAATTCAGGTCATAAGCAAATACACATAAACTCTTCTCATCGTCATATGATGATGATTAGCATCGTCATGATGAGTTGATGCTTAATGTCCTCAGATGTCATTTGACATATTAGGGACAAGTTGTGACCAATGCCGAAGCACGGTTCAATAAAATCCACATACGTAAGGTGTATGCGTGTTTAGCTGTAACCTGCCACCTGCACTTTTTGGCAGAATGACCGGGATTTTTTACGTGCTACTGTGGTAACACGGGGGTGGAACGGATACCGAAATAAGAGTCAGCACAGAAAGTCGACCCTGGAGAAGAAAATTCTCCCGCCGTTCCAGCAGGGATTCGAACCCGCGACCTTTCAATCACGAGTCCGGTGCTCTAACCACTGAGCTATCCCCGCCCCCTCGGCATCGTCATCATTGTTATAAAGCCTAAAGGCCCGTTTGGACGGTCAGTCCAAACACCCCCCACCCCCCGCCCCACCGGTCACCGCGGCACAAAACACACACACCATACTGACTGACACTGAATACACCAAGCGGTCATAATCACTGTCGACGGATTATCTGAGCTGGCGGGCCCTGATTATTTTAAGTTTCTCCTTCCGCTTCCCTCACCTTCTCCCCGTCGCTAATAAGCCGTTATGGTTTCTGTAGACTTTAAGCACCATATTTGCGTACATACTTTACTTCTTTTTACTTTTTGGGGTGGGGCCGGGTGGGAATGATCTCTCTCTCTCTCTCTCTCTCTCTCTCTCTCTCTCTCTCTCTCTCTCTCTCTCTCTCTCTCTCTCTCTCTCTCTCTCTCTCTCTCTCTCTCTCTCTCAACTACAATCCGGCCTTGTAAAATAAAGTTTTCGAGCCAGTTCGAGTTCTCTCTCTCTCTCCTGCCCGTTCTTTCGTTTATATAAAGTCCTCTGTATCTCTCGCTCTCGATGAGAGAGAGAGAGAGAGAGAGAGAGAGAGAGAGAGAGAGAGAGAGAGAGAGAGAGAGAGAGAGAGAGAGAGAGAGAGAGAGAGAAAGAATAAAAAATGTTTTCAAACACCTGTGAACCTTTGCAACAGCGCTGATCCGGTTTGTTCTATTATGCAAGGTACTCCGACCCATATCACTTGGCGCTTGCTTTAGGGGTGTCAGCTTCTTTTTATTCTATTTGCTTCTATTTGCTATTTGCCATTCAACTAATTTATTCACCAAGAATCCGATAAAAGTATACAAGTAAAATGTAACATTTATAAACATAAAAAAGAACATTTGTGTAGGCTATAGTATTTTGACATTCCTTACACCCCGTAAGTTCAACATGGAATCGCCCTAACACTCCTATGAAGTGCCCGTATCTGGGCTTGACAGACGACAGATAGACTGCGGCTTTTGCTCGGACGGTAGGTGAACTTGTAGAATCAGCTTGATAATCGCAATTTCTTTAATTTTAGTCGTCGTCACAGTACTTGATATAACGACAGAAGCATGGCGGACAACGGTGCCATTCAAGACCCGAAGGAAAAGCTGCCGATCGACGACGTTGAGGCAGGCTTTGCTGAAAACGAACTCGACGACTCGAAGGTAAAATTCATCAATGGCGGCAAGGTCGAAGTCCGCAGTACCGCCAGCGATACGTTTACAGGCCTCGGCAAGGATGAGCTGAAAAAGTACGCTGACGATCCATTCTGGGTACGCTTGCGATGGATCTTGTTCATCTTGTTCTGGGTGGGCTGGCTAGCTATGCTGGTGTCTGCTATAATCATCATCGTCCTGGCTCCTCGCTGCCCGACTCGCCCTGACCTCAAGTGGTATCACAAAGACATGGCCTACAATGTGTACGCCAAATCCTTCTTCGATGGCGACCAATCTCAGGATGGCTACGGCGACCTGGAAGGTAAATTGTTTCATTCACGTTTTGGGCCTAGCAAGTAGTGTCGCCCAAACGTGAATTTAATTGGCCTGAACACTGAATTTTTGGTGCCGCTCTAACTGTCACTGTGTCAGTGTCAGTTTAACGTGTCACATGATTGCATCATCTTAAAAAATGAAATGCACCCGGCACTAGCTTGACTAAATAGTAAGTGAAACGAAACGGAAAGGGTAGGTTAGCACGTCCTTCCTTGGTCATTCCGTTCTGCCTGATAACTTGGCACCATTTCATATAGTTTTGTTAGTAATGTTAATGTTGTTTTCTTTGGAATTTGTCATGATTTGGTAATTTACCCACACAAATTAGTGAGACTGAGAGATGCTGGGTACACTCAGAATCTGACCAGTAAAAGTTGTAACTTGTATTATTAGAAATACTTCAGTGAAATAATGAGAAGACATTGAGAGAAGCAGGCAGTGTAACTAGCCTAATTCTTTGCCACTTTAGGTCAGTTGAATTAAACATTTACAACATAGGAACCATTCTTTTAAGACCAATGCTATATTTTTAACATGTTGTGAAAGTGGGCTTAGAGAGGACGGCCCCATGGTCAGGAGTTCATTCATTTGTAACTATGAATGTGAAAAGGGAAAGTTTGTGAAAAGGTGGTCTAAAAAGTTACCCCCCACTCCCCCACCCCACCACCCAAAAAAGGATGGGCTCTGACATTGTGACAAGGGCAGTCTTTCGTTGCTTGCAGAATTGCATTGTACGATTGTACTGGATTTATAGGTCTGGAAGGGATACAGTTCTAATACATGTATCAGTGTCACTGTCGGTATTCATGTGGGCTTTTTAGATTTGTCGGAGATTAAGACGAAGTAGAACATGATGAGGAATACAACGTAGAATTTTTTGAAGAGGGTGAAAATACCTTATTTAAGTCATCAGATAAGGGTGAGTCCACCCCCAGCAACTGTAAAAATGGGGAGCCCTGACTTACAATATTATAGAGTTATTGAAGCCGAGTGGAGCCTTGGTTTGAATCTTTGAGTTTGATGCATGTGTTGGTGTTGTTGATGCAGGCATCAAGCAGAAGGAGGGCTACACCAGCAGTATCAACGCCAACACTCTCTGGCTAAGCTCCATCTTCAAGGCAGAAGCCAACAATGACCGTGCCATCATCGACCACAAAATGCTGGATGACAAGTTCAGCACCATTGACTCTTTCAGGGCTTTCTGCAAGAAACTTATGAAGCAAGGTAATTAGTAATGTATGAACAGAAAAGCAAAATAATTATGAAATATGGTGATTGTGAACTGTGACTTGCTTCGAAGTGAAAAACACATTAAGGGTAAACTGTGAGTGTGAAGCAAGAGAATAGGTATAAATGAAGAAACAGGGTAATAGTAATAAATGTTGAAACAGGGTAATTGTGAAATTGATTAACAATGAAAACCTCAAGTGAAAAATATGATTCATAATAGCAAAAATGGTAATGAACTGATGAAATGAGGTAAGTTAGACTGTGAAACATGTTACATTTTCTGGCGATCACAGATGAACTGCTCAGGTAGCGAAGCGCGTGTCCAACCTAGGCATTCAACATAGCAGTGGTCCTATGATCATATTGTTGGTACTGTGTGCTTGCCCCACACCACTCTTGTTTAGTTTAGTTGCCACTATGTTTAAATATGTTACACTTAAAAGTCTTTACCTAGTTTGTGTTTGTTTGACCATATTAACAATGGTTTGGCTGCTGTTTTAGGCAAGCGAGTGATCGTGGACCTGATCCCAAACCAGACAAGCCGGAACCACACCTGGTTCACCAAGAGCCAGAAGAAGGAGGACAAGTACGCCAACTACTACATCTGGTCTGACACCAAGCCCAACAACTGGGTCAGTAGGAATAGTGGGATGCTCGTCCTCCTTACTCACAGCTTCTTCCCTTCAGCATTTCACCCGGATTTCCCACACTTGTACTGTCCTCTGACTCACATTCAGTCAACCTTTCTCACTTGTATTTTTTCTTTTTGTTTTACCAGTCATATCAAGTAATGGCATTTTTATCCCCCATAATGGGGATGGGGGGGTATATCAATTTTAATGTAGTTTGTGTCTGTGTGTCCAAGAATTCTCTGGACAGTGTCTTTAGTCACTCAACCATTTGGTAACCAAACTTCATGTGGTTGTGCATCAGATTGAACTGGAATGTTATGTAAAATGACTGGGTTGTTATGTTCAAGATCAAAATGCTTACATAATAAAAATGTGACTTTTGCTATATATGTTATGTGTTAGTAATTCTTTGCCACCAAACCTAGTTTGATGGTAAACCATCTTAGGCCAGAGTGTTTAAAAAATATTTATTGTTATATTAATGTCGAGGTCACAGTGAAAAACCAGTGTTGTGCCCCCAAAAATGGGTTCCTGTTGTCATGGTCAAGGTTACATTGGGGGATTACATAATCAGCATATCATCATATGACTGTCAGTTATATCTTCTGAACCGCTGGTCCTTTTGCAAGCCAACTTATTTTGGCAACATAGTCGTCCTGAATGAGTTGTGATTGCAGCATTTTAGGGTCAGGGCCACAAAGAAGGTGCAGAACTTCCTTGAATGTTTGTCTGGACAGTAGCTTCTGGTGTTTTTGTTATTTAAGTTTTTATAAAAAAAAGGTAGCTTATGTTTTGTACAAACCCTTTCAAAACCAAAGACTTGTTTGCATTGTGGAACCCCCATTAAAAACTGAAGGCATGTTCATGTTTTGGAGGAAAAACCTCACTTTAACACTGGGTTGCTTTCTGTTGCAGAAACGAGAGGATGGCTCAGACATGTGGGTTCAGGACCCAGAGCGAGGACAGTTCTATCTCAGTCAGTTTGATGACCTGCCTGACCTTAACCTCACTAATGAAGATGTCATCGCTGAGTTCAAGGTAACTTCAGTGTCCAGATGTTGGTTTTGTATTTGATATGTAGGAACCAGACATCGGTTTGCTGTTCCTGCTCCTGCTTCAGTCTCATAGTGCATTGTTATAAAACAATGATTTTCTTGTGGTTTTGAATTTTACTATGGCCTTGAAAATAAAACAGTTGGCTCTTGAAAGTGTTCAGGGGTTGTAAATGCACAGAAAAAACCCATGTTCTTGACACAGAATAAACCCATCTTGTGCAGTTGCTTGTACCCTGGATGCATTTTTTTATGCACACACACACACAAAATGTCCAGATCTGTAAGTTGCCTTCTGGGGCATATTTTGTTGCAGGACATCCTTCACTACTGGGCTGGTATTGGCGTCAGTGGCTTCCACATCAATGACATGGAATATCTGGCAGAAAACAGCACTCTGGTGGATGACGATGCTGTGAGTGTGTAGCATAGTTTGATTTTTGTATTTCTCAGTAAATAGCAGGTTGCTGGGTATTATGTTCAGAGCTGCCAGTGACTACATTTTGGTCATAGTTTACTATGCCTGAGGGCACTGCACTATGCTGCTACACTCATGATCATATCATCTATGCATCACTTCCTGGTGAGACAACTTCTTTTTTCAATCATTTCATATCACCCATGCTGAAGCAAAAGGCTGAAAATGAACTTCCAGGTGGTAAATCTTGTTTAAAAAAAACACCTGCACACAGAAATTTCAGGCAGAATATGTATACAGAAAAGTTTCTGTGCATTGTATGATCAGTGCAGAGTGCCCAGCCTGTGAAGTGCAGCATCTGCTTCTTGGGACTTTTCTGTCGCCTATGGCAGAATGTATGATATTGAACAACACATCAGCTTGAAGCATCACATCAACAAAGGAAAAACAATAGGAAGTACACTGAAGATTTCCCATTTTATGGGTTGTGAGTTGCTGTCTTTACATCATTTGGACATAATTTGAGCGGAGGTGCACGCTTTTCACAAATTTCTTTGTAGTGCACAACATAGCTCGCTCTGCAGCCAATCATATGCTTGACAGTTGTTCTGGCACATGCTTCCAGGAAATCAAATTCTGAAGGAGGACCATATACACTAAGAATCTAATTATTACGCTTAAAATCTATTTTGCTACACTTATGTATAGTGAAGGGTTGGCAGCTCTGTATACTGCACACTAACAACACTTGACACACAGTATAAAGGGCTACAAGTTAATTTCATTCATAAGTAACTGACATACTTGAGTGAGTAACTTATATATACGTTAATTAGTGATGTGGCTTAGAGGTATAGTCCGTTAGTTTGGAACTTTTGTGCAATAGTTTTAGTGGCAGATGAAAATATCAGTATCGACATTTGGAGCTGTACTTTGCAGTAGTCATTTCCATGGGAAATAAAATTGCATTTTTTTTAGCAGGCAGGTGTTGCAATAATTTCAGGATAAGAAGCAGACTCGCAACTTTGCTGACAATGCGGATGTTGTGGACTCCCTGCGTGCCATCGTGGACGGTCTGGACAACAAGCCTGGCAGAGAAAAGTGAGTAGCCTTTCGTCCTTTCAGCTGTCTGGCAGAGAAAAGTGAGTTGTCCTCTTTCTGTCCCTTAAATGTCTGGCCCAGAAAAGTAAGTAGTCCTCTTTTCTGTCCCTTAAAATGTCTGGCAGAGAAAAGTAAGTAGTCCTGTCTTCTGTCTCTTCAGCCATCTAGCAGAGAAAAGTGAGTAGTTTTCTCTTCTGTCCGTTAAGCTGTCTGGCAGAGGAAAGTGAGTAGTCCTGTGTTATGTCCCTTAAGCTGTCTGGCAGAGAAAAGTGAGTAGTCCTTACTGTGTCTGAGGACATATCTCTTTGCTGACACAGGGCTGTTGTTACCACATGCAGAGAAGTCCTTTTTGTCAACCATTGCCGTGGGTTAATGTCACACGGGGTGGTGTGTGTGTGTGCTTTGCTGAAACTGAACCTCATTTTTCTCAATCATTGCCTTGAACTGATGTCATTGGCTGGGCATTGAGTGGTGCTTGTGTGTGTGTGTGCTTGCAGACTGCTGTTTGGCACAGTGACCAGCGCCAATGCAGAGCAGATCAAGATGTACTATGGACAGGATGGGAAGCGCGGCCTTCACATGGTGTCTGTGGTGCTGAAGGAGCTGGATTCTAGCATCGGCGCTCAGGATCTGGAGATGAAGCTGGACCCCATTATCAACGTGTCCAACAGCCACTGGTTGGGATGGAGGGTCAGTGAACAGGCTTAGCAATTTATGGGTCAAACCTGGGTTGGAGGAAGGTCAGTGGACAGGCTTAATGGTTTAGGGGTCAAACCTGGGTTGGAGGGTCAGGGGACAGGCTTAGCTGTTTATAGGTCAAACCTGGGTTGGAGGGTCAGTGAACATGTTTCATGGACCAAAGTTTTGTTGGGGGGGGGGGGGGGTATGGGTGAAATGTAACAGGAAACAACACTGTCAAAGAATTTTCAACACTGTTGGTGCCGCTCCTTGGACACCTAACCTGATTATTGAATAAAAAATCAAATCTGAAACAAAGTTGACTGCCAGCATTCTGAAACAAGATCAAAATGCATGAAAGGTTCTTTAGTGAATATGTTTTTGAGGAGAACACATTTAAGAAAAACATGCCTTTCTCCTCACAAACTTCTCAACTGAAAGGTAGGTAAATATAGATTGAATTTCATTCCTCTCATCATTTGTTTGTGTATTACTTGTCTGTTCACTGCTTGAAAAGGTGTATTTGTTCTCAACACTGTAAAAAGAGGTGAAGTCAGAATGAGTGTGCTAGAGTGACCAGCATGAGCCATGTGAGGCTTACAGGAGCTCTAACTTGTCTAAGACTGATGGTGAGGGGGAGGAGTACAGGGGTTGAGTTGAGTCATAATACCAAGTTACCACAAGTTACGATGACACTAGATGGAGTTGTGTTTGTAGTTGTTTTTTGTTTGTTTGGTCTTGTGCTTCCAGTTGGTAACTTAGCTGCACGTTGCCTTGCTTGGTGCTGCTGCTTTGTGCTGGGCATGTTCAGGTTGTTTCAGATTATCTCCCCTACAATAATAAAGTGGCGCTGGGCATCTCTGGGCAGGGCAGTTCTTAAGCTACATTGTTCAGTCCATCAGCGCAGTGCTGACTGCGATGTTACCGCTAATTGCTCAATCTGTCAGCATAGTGCTGATTGCCTGGTACTGTGGTGTTAACACTGACTACAGAGCCCATCAATGTAGTGCTGATTGCATGCTATTGTTCACTGCGTCAACATAATGCTGATTGCTACAGCTGGTTCACTCCCTCAACATAATGCTGACTGCATGGTACTTTGGTGTTACAGCTGACCACAGCCCAGCCTGGCAGTGACCGTGCGTTTAGCCGTGTGGGTGAGAGCCGCATGATCATTGCACACGCCCTGCAGGCACTGCTGCCTGGCTCCTCTCAGCCCTACTACGGAGACGAGATTGCCATGGAGAACGGGGTTCAGGTCAGTGACAACTCTCCCAGGACAAATCGTGTCTCATTTGCAACACCCTGCATTAGTTATGACATATGACATCACTTAGTCTGCTGTTGAGAATAGTGTGAAATAAATGGTGCTGTGATTGTTACAGCCAGCTGGGGGTCCTGTGTGTGAGCAGGTGTCTGCACTTAGAATAGCCTACAGACAAGATTCTGCACTTTATAAATTAATATGAGGTATGCTGTTATAAGGTATGTTTGTGTTGCAAAGCAGAAGACGGTGATGCCCATGCAGTGGAGCAAGGTGTGATATTGTGCGGTGTGACATTGTAAGGTGTATTTGTGTTACAACAGGCAAACTGGAAGACAGTGACACCCATGCAGTGGAGTAAGGTATGACATTGTAAGGTATGTTTGTGTTACAACAGGCAAACCGGAAGACAGTGACGCCCATGCAGTGGAGCAAGGAAGCCAATGCCGGGTTCACCAAAGGCACTCCCTGGCTGCAGCCCAACGCTGGATACATCACCAGAAACATGGATGTGAGTCTGGGGATGGGTGATCTTGTAGTGTTAGTGACTGCACTCCTCTCGTTCTACTGTTTTCCCTGTCGGGGGGTGGGGGGTTGTGGCTTCACACACTCGTGTGGGAGACTTTCACTTGTGGTGTTGTGTCTTGGCTTTTACCTTGATGTGCCATTTGTGCTTGGCTGATCGTTAAATATTAAGAATTGAGATGCTTGCCTGACTGGAGTTTGAAATCTCATTGTTGTACTATTGTGACAGAGAAGCTAATTTCAGGGGACACCAGACTAAACTATAGCTATCATACTGTCACCGAGTAATTGACTGGCTATGGCCAGACTGTGCTCTTTTTCTCTCTTGTTTCTTTTCTTCACATTTTTGCTTGTTTCTTTCTTCTTTCCTTCTTGGTTTTCATGTTCAGGTTTTCATGTTATGCTTTGGGTGGGTGGGGGCCAGAGGGGCTTTTTTATTTAAGTCCTAAGTTTTTGAGTTGTGTCCCTTGGATGCAAAACACTCAAGGATATACTTTGACATGGGGGAGTAGAGTTACAGGTATAATACTGAACGTCGTGCTACTTTGTACAGTTTGATGTAGGGGGGGAGGGGAACTGTGCCTTTTGCTTCCATCCTTCACATGCTGACCCATTCTGTGTCCTTTCTGTCCACAGAGCATGACAGCCCAGCTAGACAGCAACATCATGATGAAATCCTTCAGGTCTATCAACATGCTTCGAGACAGCGAGTCCTTGCAATTTGGGAAAACCATGTTCTGCACAACAGACGACCTCCTCATCTTCGCCCGCAGTGCCACAGGGTTTGAATCCTTTGTGGTGGTGGTCAACCTGGGTCCACGCATCGCCCACACCTTCAAGGGGGACAGCTGCGTTGGGGAGCGAGAGAACGCGGAGCTGGTCTTCCACTCCCACATCAAGGACCACAAAGGCACCAGCCTTGAGCTCAGCAAAGCCATCGCCGTTGGGGAAAATGAGGTGCTGGTCCTCAAATTTCCTGCTTAACGATATGTAGAAATGATGACAAACTGTCCATTAACATTAAAGTCGGCTATTTGCTAATTTAGAGTTAAAGCACTGAGAGTGCAGTTTTGCCTGTCCAGTTAGTGACCTATCTGCATAGTCATGCTTTGCCTTTTTCCTCTCATTTTTCGCAGCCAGATTGATAACAGATTGCGTTTTAACACTTGATGATCATTTTGTCCAGTTGCTGCTGTTGTTGATTTTCAAGTTATTGTTTGTTTCTCCACCAGACACTTGATGTCAGATAAGCTATTTCTAACAAATATGCTATTCATCTGTTTTGTTAGTTTATTTTAGTCTGACAGTAATCAGACCTTTTGCGTGTGTTCTTGCATGAATGTTTGGCAAAAATGAAACGAATGGAAAGCCACACACACTATCTACACGGAGAAGTTAGTTTGGAAAGATAACTTTTTCACACATCCTGACATTCACTGAAAACCTACCCACAGATTGGGAACAGACCTGTGTTGAACATTTCAAGTGTAGAAAAGCCAGTAACTGTTGAACTCCTGAGGCTGTAAAAACCTGGTATCAACACAGAGTTTTCTTGTCTGGCATTGTAAGTGAAGGATGGTGCTGTGTATGGATCTCTTAACAACTGTTCAGAGGAATAATGCAGGTACTGTATCACTGGACAGGAAACAGCAAAAACTTTGCTCAGGACTGGTTTACAATTGTATGTTGGAAAGATACATAGTTTCTGTCTTGTGCTTGGCTTAAGTGTTTCCACAAGTTTTTCTTCTTTTTTCTACTGTTCTCCATTTGATTAATTTTTTTATTGCTTTGTGAATGTTACCAGCATGGCTTTGTGCAAAACCCAACCCTGGGTGAAATAAAGCAACGCAGTAAAACTTGTCTAGTCTTGTTTTGTCTGTCTTCAGCCTTGTCTTCCCCTAGCCCTAGTCTTAGCATACAGTTGGCAATGTCCACTTTTAGCCTTGTTGGTTCACGGTCCTCAAATGGTATGAGAAATGTGTGTGTGGATGGAATGAACTTGAAGTATGCTCTACGTTGGCATATCCACATCAGTTCATTCCGTACTATATCAGTGTTGATGCACAAGCACACAAACTTGCATCTTCAAACCGTTTGAGGATGACGAACTGACGGGGCTGAAAGTGCATATTGCCATACAGTCCCCCCCACCGCCCTCCACCTTCCCTGCCAACAAAGGGAAGAAGGTATACTGGAATCACCCTGTTCTTGTCTGACAGGCTTTGTACAGAAGACGTCTGCTTAACCGCTCAACCTTTTGTAACCAAACTTGGTATGGTGGGGCATTTATTATCAACAGGTGTGGTGTGATGAAAACAAATTTGGTTGCTGTCGTCAAGGTGACGGAGCATATGTAATCAAAATACAGCTTTTTGCTTCATCTTTCAGATTGATGGTTCTTTCATAAGCCAGTGTCCAGTTAAGTACTGGATTCCTGTCATACAGGTCACAGCAAATGTTCAATATTTCAGCTAATGTTTGTTTGGCTTATATCTTCAGAACTGCTAAATTCATGACTAGCTTTGGGCTGCATCACCATGAACTCATGACTAACTTTTGGATGCGTCACCATGAACCCATGACTAACTTTGGGATGCATCATGAACCAGAGTCCTCTGCAAATTTCTTCAAGTTGCAATGAGGGCTTACGGTTTTGTGGATTGACTTGAGAAAGGGTTTATATATATATATCTATAGATGAGAGGTTTTGAAGTGTGGGTTTGATTGTCCTGAGGTGAGCCAGTGGTTGACATGATGTTAAAATCCAGTGACTATATAATCAAAGTATGACTTCTCTGAACTAATGATGGAGCATCATGAGCCAAGGTATCCAGTGACAATATTGGATTTTGGTAGTCAGGGTCACAGTTCAAAACTATATTGAATGTCTGGACATTATCTAAACTATAGCTTTTTGTAGCCAAACCCAGTATGGTGATGTATCCGGTGCACACAAAACATACAGGCATACACACACGTGTCCGGTACACACTCCCAGCACACAATACATACAGGCATACACACACGTGTCCGGTACACACTCCCAGCACACAATACATACAGGCATACACACACGTGTCCGGTACACACTCCCAGCACACAATACAAACAGGCATACACACACGTGTCCGGTACACACTCCCAGCACACAAAACATACAGGCATACACACACAAACACACGTAGCAAGGAGTAATACTATGTTTATTAAGACGCAAGTCCACACGAAAATATTGATCATCCATCATTTTAACATAAGCCCTCTCCCACTGTTAAAAGTTGCATTGAAACAGAAACACTAAATCTGAAATCCAGTCATGCGCGTGTCACTGAAACGCCAGTGAGTAAATAAATGCATCTTGTGTTCACTTCACCTTGTCCACAGTGTGCGCTCGGTCCTAACTGGAGGCTAAACACCCAGTGGACCGCCCGGGTCAGAGAGGGACAGGGCACAGGTCATCCTATCCCAAGAAAAAGTCTGATTCACTGTCATTCACTTCTTCCATAGCATCATCTAAATCTGCCCTCAGGACCCGTCTTTTCTCCTCTGGACTCTGAATGCTTTGCCTGTGCGTGTGTGTGTGTGTGTGTGTGTGTGTGTGTGTGTGTGTGTGTGTGTGTGTGTGTGTGTGTGTGTGTGTGTGTGTGTGTGTGTGTGTGTGTGTGTGTTGGAAGTAGTGAGAAAGACATCGAATAACCTGAAGTGTTGTAGCATGTTTGTTTACATATTTAGTAGGTTTTCATTGTGCTTTTGGTTCTGTATATATTTTATCGACACCGTTGTTTTTGCATTGTGCGCTTCAGGCTCACAGTAAGTAGATGAGAGTACCTTACAAATACTCTTTACATTACATTGCACACATCGTTTTATGCTTGCAGAGGATCTAGAAAAAATGGAGTTGAATGAACCAGGAAGGCGCAATATTGGCAGTAGGCCACCATACATGAAAAGCTTCATTCTAATCTGCTGAAGCATTAAAAGAGATCACCTCGGACACCTTGGGAATTCTAAGAACAGGCCGGGATCTTAATCAGTTTCTGAGTCCGCGTTACCGCATCGCGAGGATGTGATCAAACGTAAAACGTCAAAAGTCTGTTTCTCAGTGGTCCAATAATGACCACAGGATGGCCATTGTAGTACTGTTGTTGTTCTTGATGATGGTGCTTGTGGTGGTAGCGGTAGTGGTGGTGGTGTGTGTTGCGGGGAGGGGGGTGTGTGGGGGGGGGGGGGGTCGGAGTGGTATAGAATCCAAGAGAAAATGTGCAACCTTAAACGTTGTCAGCCCAGCGGCACTTTGATCTGATCTGAAACTTAGTCGCAGTAATATCTCGCTGTAGAATTTAACACAGCGGAATAATGGCAAGTATCCACTTTGAAGTCCCAGTGCCTCCGGACACTTTCCTGGTTCAAGCTGAAAGAACTGACTGTAGTATTACGCACAAATCAATAGTCATTGACGTTTGAACGATCGGTCTTTTCGGCGGACAATGTGTGTTTTGTTCCCACAAAGAAACCTTGTCACTGGCCTCACTCAATTCGGGGCACCGGAAGTTCAGTCTTTTCGTCGAACAAAGTGTGTTTCGTTCCCACAGAGAAACCTTTTTCACTGACCGGCCTCACTCAAATCCGGGCACGGGAAATGGAGAAACAAAGCCTCGACATACGCAGCCAACGAGTTCACACCGCTCTGTTCCGCTGTACAAGGTATTGGCACCGCCAACGAGTTCAATACCTATGTGTTGCCGCCGCACAAAAAAACTGACACAGGCAACGTGTTCAACACCGCTGTGTTGCCGCCGCACACACACACCAAAAAAAACAACAAAAAAACTGACACAGGCAACATGTTCAACACCGCTGTGTTGCCACTGCATTTCATACCTGGCAGACGAAAAAAACGGCCATAGGTCAAAATCAGTTAGGGTTTTTGCTCCCTCCCACCTCCCCCCCCCTCCCCCCCCCCCCCGCATTCCACACACATCCCCCACCCCGCCCTTCCAGATTGAAACATTGATCATCAGAACCCAAAGTCACTGACTGCTCCCACCCGCTCACTCCTCCGGTCACAGAAAATATCCCTTACCCCCCCCCCCCCCCTTCCTCCGAGTTAGAACGTTCCGTAATCGGATATATATAAAGTGACGACTTGTCTTTTCTTGACTGACCGTGAGACGGTTTGGCCTAGCGGCAAGGCGTTAAGCCGGTAAGCGGAAGGACCTCGGTTCGATACCGCTTCGGCTCTTCTTTCTCTTCAAAAAGGTGGTGGTTTGTGGACCCTGTCTTGTGACTTTGTCCATCACTTCCTACTGAAACATTAAAATGGCTCTCATCGCTGCCCATCTTAATGCAGGAATCATTCTGGTGGTGACAGTGTACCGATAGATATATACTCTCCCTCTCCCCCCACCTCCATACCCCCTTCCCCCTTTCTCCCCGTCCCTAATAAGCCTTATTGTTTCTGTGGACGTTAAGCACCATGTTTACTTACTTTTTCTTGACTAATTGTGAGCTGGTTTGGCCTAGCGGTAAGGCGTTAGGCTGGTAAGCAGAGGGACCTCGGTTCGAATCCGCTTCGGTTCTCCTTTCTCTTGAAAAGTTGTGTTCTATGGAGCTGTATGTCTAGGTCAGCTGGAAACGCACAAAAAGGTTGTTTCAGATTTTTCTGATAATAATTATGGACTTTATTCTCTATTTATAAATGGACATCGTTCTCTGTTCACATCTGACTGGGGTTAGACTGAACTCTGAGTGTTCTCTGCGAGCATGTACTTGGCCTTTGGGTTCGGGTATTGTATCTTACTTCGCATTGTACTGAACAGGGATAACTTTACATTCGGGAGTTATCCTTATTTGACTGGCTTTGTGTACAATAACTGTTTTGTAGCTCAAAAGAGGTAATCGTGTCCAAAATTTGCGTTTGTTTGGCATAATCTTTATTTAAAGAGTTCTGCTCATGGTGTTTTGGGGGGGTTACCGTTTTGTTGTTTTTTCATTCTGATCCTTGACTAGACTCCTGTTAGCCCCCGGAAGGGCGGAAAAGGTTCACCGAAACCCCATCCATCGTAAGCAGCTCTGTCGTTGTGTCACACCACAAGTTGTCGGCTTGTTTTCCAGGTTTAGGGTTTCTTAGCTGTGCTTCACTGGCGGAAACGCCGACTTGATGCTTCACAATTTGCAAAAACATTATTATATATTCCATTTTTATTAACTTTTTTTTTAGTCTGTAGAGAGAGAAACGTTTTGTTGATAACAGTATGGGCGGTAATGGCCTGTTTGTTGCCGGCTGTGACAGACGGTTTTCTCCATTGTCAAAAATAAAAAGGGAGGGGTGGGGGTTGCTGAGTTGCAGGTAATGGAAAACACAAAACGTGAGTCTCTGTGGGTTTCGGCACAGAGTTGTGCATTCTTCGGCCAAACTGACAAATGAACAATGAAAAACAGCCCTTCAGAATGTTTGCATGCTCAATGAACATCAGTGAACATCAATGCTGTGAGCAAAAGGGACTGTGACAAAACCAACGCACAAGATCGAAACATTTCACAATCATTTTGCTATATTGAAAGTGTTTCAGAACACGTTAAGCGCAGACGTCAATACTAATGTGGCAGCGACATTTTAATGGTACAGCAGCGTTCTATGTTCAAAAGTGTCTAAATAGTAGGTCTGAACAGATCCACAAAAACAAAGAAAGAAAAAAGAAAAAACGATAGCTTAATTACGCTGACAAAGTGGACCTTTGGCGAAGCTACGGCCTATGTCGTACTGCATGTACTATATGCTGACTACAGCACACGGCAATGCAGTGGTGTGTAGGGACCATTTTGTGGCAGAGTGTAGCAGCGTGAGGAGACGGAGATGCACCATCTGTGCCACTGACTCGCACAGACGCTTGCATTGTTGCCACACATCGGCGTCTTGGGTCATTAATATCCATGGAGGCGCTCGGAAATTTCTGGCACACTTTAAACACCATTTTGGGTCACAAATATAATTAAAACCATCCAAAGAGAGTCATATCAAGCGTATAAAGCCAAAATTTGCCCAAAAAACAAGTGAGATTTATTACGTGTCTTACAGTATGAGTGCAAATGTTGCCTTCATTCCCTAGATATGAACGTTGTTTGATCGATTTTGATTATATTCGTGACCCA
>OY757543.1:26691513-26715031 GCA_963584105.1 Alviniconcha strummeri
CGTGGGTCAGCACACAGGTCACAGGGTCGGACGGGTTAACGTGTGTCAGCACACAGGTCACAGGGTCAGACGGGTTAACGTGTGGGTTAGCACACAGGTCACAGGGTCGGTCGGGTTAAGGCGTAGGTCAGCACACAGGTCACAGGGTCGGTCGGGTTAACGCATGGGTTAACACAGAGGTAACAGGGTCAGGCGGGTTAACGCATGGGTCAGCACACAGGTCACAGGCCAATCGGGTTAACGCATGGGTCATAGGGTCAGGCGGGTTAATGCATGGGTCAACACACAGGTCACTGATGTGTGTGTGTGTGTGTGTGTGTGTGTGTGTGTGTGTGTGTGTGCGTGCGTGCATGCGTGTGTGATGTGTGTGTGTATGCGTGCGTGCGTGCGTGCGTGCGTGCGTGCGTGCGTGCGTGTGTGTGTGTGTGTGTGTGTGTGTGTGTGTGTGTGTGTGTGTGTGTGTGTGTGTGTGTGTGTATGTGTGTGTGTGTGTGTTAGTTTATAGCGACAGCGCTGTGTATTATAGCGACGGCGCTGTGTATTGTTTAACTGTGTGTTGCTTTTGTCATGGCCATGTTAGTGTGTGCCGCAGGCGAAGTCCTAATGTCTGAAACATGAGCACGCGCTAAAATCACGCAGAATGCCAGCAGGCAGTGTGCAGCTTGTCACGCCAGCTTCACTGACGCTATTACTCGTGGTTCCGAAAAGGCTGGCACCATCGTTAGTTTTACATGGGCAATTAGCAGTCACAGAAAACAGCACCGAAGTTATTTTTGTTCGCTTCTTCAAATCGCCGCGGATAGCGAATGAAAAAGTCAAAATATTCTTTCAGCAATGCGCAAAAACTACCCCCGTTGCCTTTTAATCGGAGTTTCAAGTTTAATCATCCATTCATTTGCTGAGAGAAGTGGTTACCTCCCACGCTGAATTGATGATGTCCCCTGTCAAATGAACTGCTTCCCTGTTTATTGATTTCTCTCCCCGACTGTGTTTTGATGCATTGCTTACCTGGCTGCTTGTTTGTCAGCCTGTCCGGCAGGAGTCGTTATGGCCATCGTTTCTGAAAATACAGGAAAGATGAATCATCAGCATAATGATAATAACAATAGTAATGATGTGTGCTCGAGTAATCTATATAACAGTAGATAGATAACTGCATCTCGTATTCAGAAAGAGATGGTGGACAGAGAGAAATAGGTGGAGACGGGGGAGGGGGGGGGGGGGCAAGGGGGGGGAGAAGAGAGAGAGAGACGGACAGAGACAGAGAGGAAGACAAACAGAGAAGATAGAGACAAAGAGACACAGAGAGAAAGACAATGAAAGAGAGGATCAGAGGGAGAGTCCAGGAGGGAAGGAGGGAGACAGACAGACAGACAGACAGACAGAACGAGACAGGCAGAGACAGAGATACATTGTAGCTACATTAAATATTTAATGGCCTGTGCACAGTGAAGGCTGCACCAGAAGCAACGCTTGAGACAAATCAAAGTCCGATTTGCTGTGCATGTGTCAAGTTGCATTACGTTTGTAGAGGACTGGGAATACAATGCCGCTGAAAGTGAAGGCAGAAATCCAAACGACAGAGATCCTTGCATTAGGTAAAGCATATAAAAGTAGTGAAGCTGAAGGTAAAAGCAGAAATCTATATGATAGAGATCCTTGCATTAGGTGAAGCATGTAAAAGTAGTGAAGCTGAAGGTAAAGGCAGAAATCCAAACGACAGAGATCCTTGCATTAGGTGAAGCATATAAAAGTAGTGAAGCTGAAGTAAAAGCAGAAATCTATATGATAGAGATCCTTGCATTAGGTGAAGCATGTAAAAGTAGTGAAGCTGAAGGTAAAGGCAGAAATCCAAACGACAGAGTTGCATTAGGTGAAGCATATAAAAGTAGTGAAGCTGAAGGCAAAAGCAGAAATCCATATGATAGAGATCCTTGCATTAGGGGAAAACATATAAAAAGCTGCATTGTGACTTACTCCAGCCTTCGGAATGAGAACCTTTCTTAGTTCCGGATTATCAGCAGAGGGACTTTTAGTTCCCTCGCAGGGAAGGGGGTGGGGGGGTGGGGGGGGGGGGAGGGGCTGGGGAGGAATATAAACTTTTAGCCCTGTCGGTTTGCGGTCTTCAGCTGGTATGAGAATGCGCACAGGCTCACCTGCCTTATGACGAGAGAGACAGAGAGGCAGAGAGAGGAGAGACAGACGGACAGAGGCAGACAGAGACAGGGCAGGCAGGCTGTGGTGGCTGACTGACTGAAATGAAAGCGGACATCATCAACAACGAAAAGCCGGTGGGAATAAATGGACAATTGAACAAATCTATTACCTCAGTGCTCTCTATATAGGTCATTCCTTCAAATGCGACTTCACTCGACTTAATCCAGAAATGTCCGTAGACAGGAAACGCAGTCTTAACACATGAGACGCACACCGGAAATATCATTAACAGCATGGAAGACTGTTGAAAATAGCGGTGTCGCGTAGCTACGATTGCCGTCACCTCGCATCAATCAAAAATCTTTGAAATACAGGTTAATGGCAGACTGGGTGGAGGAGGAGGAGCAGGAGGGTGGGGGCGGGGGGTTGTTGCACGATGTAGGAGTGTCCCTGGGGGAAAAAGGTGGGTAGAATTGATCCAGTTCTCTCCGCAGTTCAAAGCCTCGAAAGAGTCGTACGATGTAAGCCGCTGTCAAGTCTGCCGCTGTTCAGAGCCGCTGTGAACTCTGTCGCTGTTCAGGGCGACCTGTGAACTCTGTCGCTGTTCAGAGCGACCTGTGAATTCTGTCGCTGTTCAGAGCGACCTGTGAACTCTGTCGCTGTTCAGAGCCGCTGTGAACTCTGTCGCTGTTCAGAGCCGCTGTGAACTCTGTCGCTGTTCAGAGCCGCTGTGAACTCTGTCGCTGTTCAGAGCGACCTGTGAACTCTGTCGCTGTTCAGAGCGACCTGTGAATTCTGTCGCTGTTCAGAGCGACCTGTGAACTCTGTCGCTGTTCAGAGCCGCTGTGAACTCTGTCGCTGTTCAGAGCCGCTGTGAACTCTGTCGCTGTTCAGAGCCGCAGTGAACTCTGTCGCTGTTCAGAGCCGCTGTGAACTCTGTCGCTGTTCAGAGCGACCTGTGAACTCTGTCGCTGTTCAGAGCGACCTGTGAACTCTGTCGCTGTTCAGAGCCGCTGTGAACTCTGTCGCTGTTCAGAGCCGCAGTGAACTCTGTCGCTGTTCAGAGCGGCCTGTGAACTCTGTCACTGTTCAGAGCCGCTGTGGATTCTGTCGCTGTTCAGAGCCGCAGTGAACTCTGTCGCTGTTCAGAGCGACCTCTAACCGGAAGTGACAGGCCTATGCTCTGTTCCTGCTTTGTCTGTCTTTGTCAGCAGTGTTAATTTCGCGCTGGAAACATTAGATAGGCACTCCACATGCCCAGTCAGTTTTAGCCTGGTTCACTTTGAAATTTACATGCCCTGGCTTCGTCATAAACATTTCATGAACAAACATGAAGACTGAATTGATCTTTTTCTTTCAGGCAGCCTTCATTACTGCCTGCGGGAGGTGTGAGGGTGGGAGCTGGTGGTGGGGGGTTGGGAGTAAAGTCCAGATGTGCTCTCGCTAGTCAACGAACAATATCAGGCCACTGAACCTCTCGCTATTATTCACAGGAAGATACAGGGCCATTTGAACCTATTAATGGGGTGATATATGGCCATTTCAACCTACTCATGGGATGATGCAGGGCCATCTGAACCTATTCACAGGATCACACAGGGCCATTGGAACCTATTCACGGGATGATGCAGGTCCATTTGAACGTATTCACGGGATGATGCAAGGCCATCTGAACCTATTCGGCGGATGATACAAGGTCATCTGAACCTATTCGCCGGATGATACAAGGTCATCGCCTATTCACGGGATGATACAAGGTCATCTGAACCTATTCGCCGGATGATACAAGGTCATCGCCTGTTCACGGGATGATACAAAGCCATCTGAACCTATTCACTGGTTGATACAGGGACATCCCCTATTCACAGGATGATACAAGACCATCACCTATTCACAGGTTGATACAGAGCCATGGCTTATTCACTGGTTAATGCAAGATACAGAGCCATGGCTTATTCACTGGTTAATGCAAGGCAATACTGATGAGAACAAAGTGTGAAAGTTTTGATGAGAACTAAGAGCGAAAGCGTAGAAGATGTGTACTGGTTGCATAGACCAGAACAAAGAAAGAAAGTGCAGAAGAGAAGAAGGAGCGAAAGTGTAGAAGAGGGCTATAACGCATAGACCAGAACAGGCTTAAGTGCTGCAGCCGTTGTGGCGGCTCTGCTGTCAACTGACGACGTGTGCGGTCATGATGTGCGGCGGTTGCCAGGGACGCTGCTGCTGTGGTTAGCTGGCCGGCGTCAACTTCCCCTGACAGAGTGTGACATAATCCTACCATTACTGGTCAGCCAGTGACAGGCCATGTAGCCTGGCAGCATGTCGCGGTCACTACTGATCAGTGACTGGCCACATTGTTGTTGATCGTTTTTATATAACGCGATTATAACTGCAGGGGGAGTAAATACTCCGCTCTCGAGCAGACTCAGTGCGCTCTTGTCGCACGTGATTCTAAATAAGTAATGAACATGTTGCTTTACGTCCACAGAAACGATATGGCTTATTAGGGACGGGACTCTAAATTCCAGGTGAATGACTGTGGCTTTTTATAGCGCGCTTTGAATAGCCACCCACGTGGTGTACTTACAACGCTGATTCATTGTTACATGGCTGGTGCCGCCTGAAACTGCTGCCTTTTCGACGTTTTCTGTGTACACCATACAACCATGCACCATGTCACGCTACTTCATGCAGAACTACATACGTAGGGTGCATGCGTGTTTAGCTGTAACCTGCCACCTGCACTTTTGGCAAAATATTCCCAAGTTTCCTTCCCAAGCGTGAAACAACTCGGCACATAATAATAATAATGGGTACTTTAGAGCGCCTAACCCGCACATGCCGTAAGTGCTTACACATTCTTTGCACATATTTTCCAGATTCAACGCATACAACACGAACACACACACACACACACACACACACACACACACACACACACACACACACACACACACACACACACACACACACCACTCACGCACACACGCGCGCGCACACACACACACACACACACACACACACACACACACACACACACACACACACCACTCACACACACACACACACACACACACACACACACACACAACACACACACGCACGCACGCACGCACGCACGCACGCACGCACGCACACACACACACACACACACACACACAGTTGTCTATCAGGGCAATGGGACTGAAGAAAATGTGTGTGTTTTTAAGAAGAGAAAGGTTTTTCAAGGAAGGTTTGAAAGAACTGACAGAGGTAGAATGACGGACAGAAACAGGGAGCTGGTTCCAGATAACTGGAGCCTGGTAAGAGAAAGGTGTGTGTGTGTGTGTGTGTGTGTGGGGGGGGGGGGGTACAGAGAGAGAGCGTGGGAGACAGGGGCACAGACAACCATCAGACACATCACCGCTTAACGTACTCAGCCAATTAAGGCCCAACATTGCAGGGCCCTTGCATCGAGACACAGCACGTGAACAAGGTTGTGGATAGTAATGTGGTATATGACGGTTAATACTGGTCAGTGTCTGGAGGTAGTGGGGCGGCATATGTCGGTTAATACTGGTCAGTGTCTGGAGGTAGTGGGGCGGCATATGTCGGTTAATACTGGTCAGTGTCTGGCGGTAGTGGGGCGGCATATATCGGTTAATACTGGTCAGTGTCTGGCGGTAGTCGGGCTGTATATGTCGGTTAATACTGGTCAGTGTCTGGCGGTAGTGGGGCGGCATATATCGGTTAATACTGGTCAGTGTCTGGCGGTAGTCGGGCTGTATATGTCGGTTAATACTGGTCAGTGTCTGGCGGTAGTCAGGCGGCATATGTCGGTTAATACTGGTCAGTGTCAGGCGGTAGTGGGGCGGCATATATCGGTTAATACTGGTCAGTGTCTGGCGGTAGTGGGGCGGCATATGTCGGTTAATACTGGTCAGTGTGTGGCGGTAGTCAGGCGACATACGTCGGTTAATACTGGTCAGGTCTGGCGGTAGTCGGGCTGTATATGTCGGTTAATACTGGTCAGTGTCTGGCGGTAGTGGGGCGGCATAATTATGACGGTTAATACTGGTCAGTGACTGGCGATAGTGGGGCGGCATAACTATGACGGTTAATACTGGTCAGTGACTGGCGGTAGTGGGGTGACATAATTATGACGGTTAATACAAGTCAGTGACTGGCGGTAGTGGGGCGGCATAATTATGACGGTTAGTACTGGTCAGTGACTGGCGGTAGTGGGGTGACATAATTATGACGGTTAATACAAGTCAGTGACTGGCGGTAGTAGGGCGGCATATGACAGTTAATACTGGTCAGTAACTGGCGGTAGTGGGGCGGCATGTGTTGGTTAATACTGGTCAGTAACTGGCGGTAGCAGGGCGGCATGTGTTGGTTAATACTGGTCAGTAACTGGCGGTAGCAGGGCGGCATGTGTTGGTTAATACTGGTCAGTAACTGGCGGTAGCAGGGCGGCATGTGTTGGTTAATACTGGTCAGTAACTGGCGGTAGCAGGGCGGCATGTGTTGTTAATACTGGTCAGTAACTGGCGGTAGTAGGGCGGCATATGACAGTTAATACTGGTCAGTAACTGGCGGTAGCAGGGCGGCATGTGTTGGTTAATACTGGTCAGTGACTGGCGGTAGTGGAGCGGCATGTGTTGGTTAATACTGGTCAGTGACTGGCGGTAGTGGAGCGGCATAATTATGACGGTTAATACTGGTCAGTGACTGGTAACCCTCTCTTGTATTCCTGCCCTGCAGCGACGTTTCGCCACACAGTGAAAGTGTGATGAACCTCTTCCGTCTGTACGGGTAGAAACAGAATACACTGCAACATCTCTACACACACTTGCAGACAGACAACGTTCACACAGAGACCTAGGCAGAGATTAAAAAGGAGAGACAGGCTCTTAGTGACTTACTCCTTCACCCCCTCCCCCACCCCCTCCCCCACCCCACCCCACCCTCCCCAACAGACAGACAGACAGAGACAGAGAAACAGAGATAAGCACTTGGAGACACCCCCTCCTCCGACAGAGACAGAAAAACCGAGTCAGGCACTTAGAGACCCCCCCCCCCCTTCCTCCCTAACAGACAGACAGAGACAGAGAAAAAGAGACAGGCACTTAGAGACATCCCCCTCCCCCCCCCCCCCCAACATAGGCAGGCGCTTACAGACCCCCCCCCCCCCCTTCCCAACAGAGAAACAGACATGCACTTTGAGACACACACACCAGACCCAACGGACACAGTCTGGTGGTGCTGCTGCTGGGGTAGGGTGGGTACAGAGAGAGGGGATGGGGGGAACAGAGACACCGACAGCCATCAGCAGTGGCTCAGTTGACATCGACAAAGCAATCAGATATTTGACTTTGAAGCCATGTTGGCGGTGCATCAAAAAGCCAAGCCTGAGAGCGAGACGGAATTAGCGGAAGTGGGCAGAGAGACTGGATCCGCCACGTCAGTCGTCAGCACGCATTGTGCACACACTCACTGCACGCAGCGCACCCAGCCGTCCCCTGGTCGCTTCACAGCTCCACGCACTTAATCTGCACTTCCGACATAAGCCTTTGCGCAACAGGTAAAAGGCAAAAACAAAACCATAAAGACGACCACACGTACACACAACAGCGATAACAACAGAGACACTAGGAAATCATTACAGTGTACTGCAGAATCACAATTTGAAACCTGTTCCTTGGGTGGGTTAGACACAGTGAAGTTAGACTAAATGTACGTGGAGTACGTATTATGTATTAAGGAGAGGGATTTTAAAAAAGAAAAGAAGGTATTTTGCTGTGATCAAACTGTGGGGCAACCCGCTACACACACAACTTGATGGCATTTAACTGTGGGCAAATTGTGGGGCAGCCTGCTATACACACAACTTGATGACATTTCACTGTGGGCAAATTGTGGGGCAACCCGCTACACACACACAAATTGATGGCATTTAACTGTGGGCAAATTGTGGGGCAACCCGCTACACACACACAAATTGATGGCATTTAACTGTGGGCAAATTGTGGGGCAACCCGCTACACACACACACAAATTGATGGCATTATCTGTGGGCAAATTGTGGGCAACCCGCTACACAAACACAAATTTATGGCATTTAACTGTGGGCAAACTGTGGGGCAACCCGCTACACGCACAATGCTTCAGTTGCCAAGGGCCTGGAATGCAATCAGCCTCTAGCTACTCTTTGATGTATAACAGGTTACCAACCAAATAAAATAAATAAAATAATAATCTGAGAGACCTCTTTGACGTATAACAGGCTACCAATCAAAACCGAAACAAACAAAAAGAAAATCAAAAATATCTGACAGATCTCTTTGACGTATAACAGGCTACCAGTCAAAACAGTCTGAGAGACTTCTTTTTCGCCCTCCGACAGTTCTGAATCATTCCTCTCTGTCATCGAAGAACAAATTACGTGTCTTGGTAGAAGATTTTGCGTTGAACCAATTGCGTCAAGTTTTTAAAATGATGCAATTACGAAAAGTCGACAAGCGATAGATGCACTTTCTTCCAAAGCAGTCTGTTTGCTGAATCAGTGACAAAACGTACCCTGCTTTGCAAGGGTAATAGCGCCCATCGGTCTTCTTTGCAGAACCGATCACAATGGTGACTGTGGTAAATAAGTAACTTGGTGTTTTACCCCAGTCAACCATTACGGTTATATCAGGGCGAAGGTGATTGTGGCATATCTGTCAGTTTTGCACTGGATCCGATAGCCAGAGCAAGTTTTGCGGTTTCTGTCGTTTTGTTGCTGCTGTTTTTTGTTTGTTTGTTTTTTCCCTCCGACATCTTCTCCTGTGACGTATTGCTGTTAGAGAAGCTTTACGATGACGCAATTCACTCGGCTAGCTAGCCGTCAGCAGACGACAGCGCTGGGCATGCGCACTAGAGAGCTAATGAACAGTATCCGCTGTGAACACGCGTGGCCTATCATTATAGTCGTATGTCAAACGCCTAGACGCGGTTACAACAGTAAGTAGCAGTGGCGTTAGTAGTTAACCAACAGCATTGAGAATTATCTCGCTGTCTTTGCCAAAGTGATAGCCGTTAGTACTAGCGGCAGAGAAAAGAATGCTCCAAAATGCAACCCGGTAAATCTTTCAAACACGGAGCGCCGCTTCGTTTTTGTCGGACTGCGCGTCTATGGGCCATACTTTCATTGCAGACTGCCCCCCCCCCCCCCCCCCCCCCCCCGGTCTCTCTCTCAGACATTTCACGTTCGAAACCAGTCACTACAGGCCTAAATAATAATAATAATAATAATAATAATAAAGAGGATTTCTAGAGCGCCCATCTACCACACTACGTGGCAGCACAGGGCGCTTTACAATAACACTAACACACGCAGCACGCACGCACGCACATACGCACGCACGCACATACGCACGCACGCACGCACCGCACGCACGCACACACACACACACACACACAGAGTGTCGGACGAGGGGATGGGCAGGGCTGTGAAAAACAGTTTAGAAATAGTTATTAAACAGGTGCGTCTTGAGGGTGGCTTTGAAAGAGGAGGTAGAATCAGAGTGGCGGAGTGTTTGAGGCAAATTGTTCCAGACAGGCCAGCATAAGAAAAAGATCTTTCACCAAATGTTTTTGTGTTTACACGGGGGGTGACAAAGGTTCGTGTGTCAGATGCAGATCGTAACTGTCTTGCTGGAGTATAAGGTTGACTAGCATTTAAAGACGTAGGCCGCAGCATTTAAAGACGTAGGCCGCGATGTGAGAGGCCGGTGGGATGGGGCTGGAGACACACACAGAGACAGACTGGGGGGGGGGGGGGGGTGATTGATTGAAATTTAATTACGCAAGGATAAAGGTTTAGGCACGAAAACCTGTCGGGTAAGCTGTCCTTGAAACAGTTACAAACACTTAAACATATATATATATATGAACATGGGTGGAGAACCAATGTGAACCGACAATTATGAATAATACAAAAGAGTAGTAAATCAATTCATAATAACAGCGCGAGACTATACATGCATGTATATACACATTACAAACCAAGATTTTTTTTATTTTTTTTTTACAACAATCTGCTGTGAAACATTTGTGGAGCTGTGTTTTGAAGCTGGTAAGTGAATTGCATGATTTTATTTGAGTTGGGATAGTATTCCACAGGGATGCGCCTGAAAATCAGAAGCTAGTTTTAAAAAGGTCTATTCTAGGTTTGGGCAGAGTTATGAATCGAGATGTGATAAGGAAAGAGAGATAACAAGAGAGGGAGAGATAGGGGGGGAGAGAGAGAAAGAGAGAGAGAGAGAGAGAGAGAGAGAGAGAGAGAGAGAGAGAGAGAGAGTGTGTGTGTGTGTGTGTGTGTGTGTGTGTGTGTGTGTGTGTGTGTGTGTGTGTGTGTGTGTGTGTGTGTGTGTGTGTGTGTGTGTGTGTGTGTGTGTGTTTGTGAATATATATAGATCATACCCAGTGCATGCATCACTCAGAGAGACAGAGAGACAGAGATTCACGCATACGCGCCCCAAACAGACATTCGGTAGGCTGTTTTAATCTCAGGATATACCAGGCGAAAGACAAGAAGAACAAAAGTTTAATACAGACGTGCCCTACCCGCATCAGCTGTGTACCCGGCTATCACCGACGGCAACATTATCAGTACCTCAGTTTCGACCGCCTCTCTTTCAGGGGACGAGGACGATAATTAACATGCCCTCCCCGCATCAGCTGTGTACCCGGCTATCACCGACGGCAACAGTATCAGTACCTCAGTTTCGACCGCCTCTCTTTCAGGGGACGAGGACGATAATTACCATTCTCAACAGAACTAAGCTACAGCGCAGTCATGTCATGTTTGTGAGCGTTGTCGATAAATGTGCGCCATCAGGGGTATGATCCAGTGGAATCAGTGGTGCCGTGAATTATTCAAGCGATGACGAGCCAAGTACACTGCAACCTAGCAGCACCGTCGCCATCATTATCACCAGCAGGTTCGTGTGTGCTCCTCGTCTAATTACTCCGAATGTGCGGCTGGTTGTATGACGAGCCGAGAGTGTCAGAACGTGTTTTATGAATGGATGGCGTGAGGGGGCGGAGTCAGTCATGTCGCAGCAGTGACAAGCGGCCAGTGCAACTCGCTCGGCCAGGTCGCCGCTGAGCTGGCCAAACACTGCGGGTTAAAGTAGACACCGCCAACAACGTTTCTCGCTGTTAGTACAGCGGACCCAGAAGTCGAGGTGCCTTCTGCAGAGAATCCACATATGAGTGAGTGAGTGAGTGGACAAAGCCGCAGTCTCCACACCATGCAGCCACCTCCCTCCTCTCTTTCAACATCAAAATCATGTGAAAAGTTGTAACATCGGACCACCTGTCTCTTAGTTGTTATTCTAATTATTGTTTTAATAACGCCCAGGGCACTGCAACCGTGACCACCTTTTAAACACTGCAATTTCACTGTAGGACTTACATCGCTCTGACAAACACAAGTCCTTGACAGGAAGAAGAAAAAGAAGAAAGATTCTCACGACTTCTGAAGCCTGGATTAGGTCATTTCAGTAGACTGTAGCGTAGACTATCACTGTTTGTCCGGTTTCTGTTTTCTCGGTTCAGCTTCTTCTTTCCTCAACTCCCGTTAACATGACCTTCGCGACTGAGTGGGCGTTGATTTCTAATCAATCAGTCAGCCAGAGTGTAATCCACGTTTTGTGCAGCTGTGCGTAATGCTAATGATGAAGTAAAAAAAAAAAAAAAAAAAATCAAATAAAAAAATCGTTCAAACCGCGAAGGAACTAGCGGTGTGTGTATTTCGCATCCAGAGCGGATTCATCTAATGTTTGCATTCATGCTTCGTAGTCAGTCGAAACCAGCCATGTCGTCAAAGACCCGAGTGCCGTGTTTGTCCATCTTTTTTGTCCAGCCGTGTCTACCCCCCCCTCCCCCCCCCCCCCCCCCCCCCGTCCCGCTGTCCGTAGATGTGTGTGTGTGTGTGTGTGTGTGTGTGTGTGTGTGTGTGGTTGTTGTTGTTGTTGTTATTGTACAGTGCTCTGGGCTCTCACCTTGCATGTTAGATGGGCGCTATTGGGCGGTTCAGGCGGGGTTGTTAACTCCTTTGACTTTTGCCCGGCATCGCTTATGTTCCTTGGCTGCCTTTACTTCCGGTGTGTACTTTCTTCACAATGGAAGGCGGTGACAGTGAATTTGCGAATTTTACACTGCCAACTTTTAAAGCTTTTTTGGAGGTTCGTAGTCAGAATGTGTCTGGCAACAAGCAATAACTTGTTGTTCGTGCTATAGAATGCCCCAAAACGCATTTTTTCCACGAACTCGCGAGCTTCTGGTAGAAACAACACAAAGACACTTTTTTTCCCAACCTACATCCCCTTTCCCCAGTATTTTTGGCAGCTGCATCAGTGGTGGCATTTGTACTGCTTCGCAATTCTAGGTTCAACTCTCGTTGTTACACATAGCGTGCAGCGAAAGATTACAAAGGGCATTCACTCATGCAAACCAGCTTCACTGAACCGGCCAATAGAAATCCTCTTTATTGTTTGTTTCAAAAGCAGTCTTCTCGGGACTCTACCACAGATGGGTACAGCGGAGAACCAGTTCACAACTTCCCTCTCGCTATGTCTCTATCCTCGAACGGTCTGATTCCAAAACAGTGTACGAATTATTAAACCACAATAATGTGCCCTACATCCGGTTTTGTTGTTCCTTTATGTCTGTGTTAAATCTTCCGTTGCTGTTTGATGTTTGGACAGTTAGCGTCTGCATTGCGTGAGGGACATAGGACACATCAAACATGTTCAGGCAAGTCCCCCCCCCCCCCCCCCCCCCCCCTCGTTTTTTTCTGGCCGCTTTATGTCACGGATATGAAACTGCAGACAAATAAGTGTGTTGGTGGATGAAAGACTCACAGTACCGCTAACCTTTGGATCTTTGAGTCGGCATTGTCTGGTAGTGTGAAGTCGTTAAGGGAGGTTGGAAGGGTGGGGGTGGGGGTAGGTTGGGGGAGGGGTCCTTATGAACATTATGAACATTCATTCGTAAGAGTATCTTGGGATCGAAGTACTACATTTGAAGAACTTTGCTTACTTTTTTCTTTTCTGAATATTAACTACATATATGGACATTACGGCTTGTCCCAATACTGCTGGCAAATCTATGTCTATTCTGCATACCTTTTGCATTTTTTCAAACCTTAAATCGCGTACATATTTTCCACTTTTAGCAATAGGTTATGGCAGCCTCCTGTCCTTGGCGAAAGAGCATCTAGGGAAGCTGTGAACAGCGTGGCAGTAAGGCAAGACACTAACTGTGGTAAGGCTGAGTATCTGTATGATAAAAACAGATAAACGTGTGAAACAAAGCGCTGTTTATTTTAACATCATTTTGTCGACGACTGCGCGAAGAAATGATGAGGAAGGAGTGACCCTTTGTGAACCGTGGCAGGGACGAGAGAATAACGGGTCAGCTGCTTGTTAAAGTGTTTCGTGTTTGCGGGCCCGGGATTCCTGGGGTTGACCGGGAGTGGGGAGTAGGTGGGGAAGGAGGGGCGGGAGGGGGGTCTGCTGTTTACTGGACCCTCTGCGTCAATGCCTCTTACCCGGTTGGCATGTCAACCCTCTGAGGGACAGAACCGAGTTGCTTTCGACGTTTTCAACGAGAGCCTGAAGGCGAGAAATCAACACCGCCCTTACCTGCTGCACCTGGCCTGAAGCCAACGTGGGGGAGGGGGAGGGGGGAGAAAGAAGGGACGGGGGGGGGGGGGGGGGGGGGGGGAAGGAGGGACGGGAGGGGGGTCTGCTGTTTACTGGACCCTCTGCGTCAATGCCTCTTACCCGGTTGGCATGTCAACCCTCTGAGGGACAGAACCGAGTTGCTTTCGACGTTTTCAACGAGAGCCTGAGGGCGAGAAATCAACACCGCCATTACCTGCTGCACCTGGCCTGAAGCCAACGTGCCAATCGTTGGATTGGAAAGCTGACACATGCTCGCACCCTTGCCGAGAATCAATGCTTACCTCTTTCTGTGCTGTTAACGGGCCAGTTCTCCTTCAGGCTGCAAAAGGACCAGCACGGCACCGGATTGGGAGAGGGCCTTATGGTGGGAGGTGTTTTTCAATGATTTATTGTGGAAGGGTTTTTCCATTTCCTTATGGTGGGAGGGTTATTTAATTTCCTTATGATGGGAGAGTTGCTCCATTGCCATATGACGGGAGGGTTTTCCCTTTTCTTGTGACGGGAGGGTTTTTCAGTTACCTTATGGCGGGAGCGTTTTTCAATTACCTTAGGACGAGAGGGTTTTTCCCATTGCCTTAATTCGGATTTTTTTTCCTTCTCCATTTCCTTAAAATCCCATTACTAATGAACTGTCCTAAGCCTCGCTTTCGTCTCCTGTTACCTAGGTGACCTTAACCCATTAACATTCCTTGGGAATGGGCCATTGGGCTGCACTTGGATTTACTGTTGACTCACCTGGGTGATTCTAGATATGCTACATGAAAGGCTGTCCAGTCACAGACCTGGGTGATTCTAGATCTGCCACAGTCACAGACATGTGTGATTCCTAGATAAGCCACAGTCACAGACATGTGTGATTCCTAGATAAGCCACAGTCACAGACATGTGTGATTTCTAGATAAGCCACAGTCACAGACATGTGTGATTTCTAGATAAGCCACAGTCACAGACATGTGTGATTTCTAGATCTGCCACAGTCACAGACATGTGTGATTTCTAGATCTGCCACAGTCACAGACATGTGTGATTTCTAGATAAGCCACAGTCACAGACATGTGTGATTTCTAGATAAGCCACAGTCACAGACATGTGTGATTTCTAGATAAGCCACAGTCACAGACTAGACACACACCACCCTCCCTCAGACCAGACACACTCCAACCTCCCCAGACTAGACACACACCAACCTCTATCAGACTAAACTAGACACACACCAGCCTCCCTCAGACTAGACACACACCACCCTCTCTCAGACTAAGCTAGACACACACCACCCTCCCTCAGACTACACACATACCACCCTCAGACTAGACACACACCACCCTCAGACTAGACACACACCACCCTCACTCAGACTAAACACACACAACCCTCAGACTAGACACACCACCCACAGGCTAGACATACCACCCTCAGACTAGACACACACCACCTCAGACTAGACACACACCACCCTCCCTCAGACTAAACACACACAACCCTCAGACTAGACACACCACCCACAGACTAGACACACCACCCACAGGCTAGACATACCACCCTCAGACTAGACACACACCACCCTCGGACTAAAAAGAATCGGTTGTAAAGTGTAAAGGGGGCGGGGGGGGGGGGGTCAAACTTCTACCAGCTAACCAGGAAACTAACTCGAAACCTTTCGAGTCCTATATCATTAGGCCACACCACTTTATTCATTGATTCTTCCTTGCTCCCACGTACCGGGTACCATCGTTGCTGACCTGAATAAAGCTAAGCACAAAGAAGAGAAGAAGAAAACAGCATGCAGCTGAAGGAGAGCTAAAAAGAAAGAAAAAAGAAAAAGAAGGGGAAAAAAAAAAAAAATGAAAAAAAAAAAAAAAGGGAAAGAAAAAAATGAAGAAGGAAAAAAAGAAGAAATTTCTGGATTTTTCTAGTGGGTCTGTCTGGTGCACGTATCTTCCCCTCGAATCGATTTCCAATGCTCTTTTGTCATTGACTCGTTGCCATAGAACAGAGGATCTGGCGCTGGGACCCAAGGGGGAGATCCCCATTGCTCTTTTGTCGCTTTCTATTACGGGGCAGAGTGGATCTCGGCTGGGCCCGTTTGCATGGCACGCTTCCAATTAAGAGCTGAGGTAATACACCTGGAGCGTAGCAGCATTCCGGCTCTCAGCAAGTTGTGGAGATGTTGCATGGGACACTTTTCGCAGCATGAGAACGGTGGAGCGGGCTGCTAGTGTCGCATCCGCATCCTGTCACGCAATGACTCGTTGATGGCGACTGACCCCGCCCTGTTGTTGATGGGACACCAACCCTGCCCTGTTGTTAACGGGACACCAACACTGCCCTGTTGTTGATGGGACACCAACCCTGCCCTGTTGTTAACGGGACACCAACACTGCCCTGTTGTAGAGGGGACACCAACCCTGCCCTGTCGTTGATCGGACACCAACACTGCCCTGTTGTTGATGGGACACCAACCCTGCCCTGTTGTTGACGGGACACCAACACTGCCCTGTTGTAGATGGGACACCAACCCTGCCCTGTCGTTGATGGGACACCAACCCTGCCCTGTTGTTGATGGGACACCAACCCTGCCCTGTTGTAGATGGGACACCAACCCTGCCCTGTTGTTGACGGGACACCATCACTGCCCTGTTGTAGATGGGACACCAACCCTGCCCTGTCGTTGATCGGACACCAACACTGCCCTGTTGTTGATGGGACACCAACCCTGCCCTGTTGTTGACGGGACACCAACACTGCCCTGTTGTAGATGGGACACCAACCCTGCCCTGTCGTTGATGGGACACCAACCCTGCCCTGTTGTTGATGGGACACCAACCCTGCCCTGTTGTAGATGGGACACCAACCCTGCCCTGTTGTTGACTGGACACCATCACTGCCCTGTTGTAGATGGGACACCAACCCTGCCCTGTTGTAGATGGGACACCAACCATGCCCTGTTGTAGATGGGACACCAACCCTGCCCTGTTGTAGATGGGACACCAACCCTGTCCTGTTGTAGATGGGACACCAACACTGCCCTGTTGTAGATGGTACACCATCACTGTCCTGTTGTAGATGGGACACCAACCCTGCCCTGTTGTAGATGGGCCACCAACCCTGCCCTGTTGTTGACGGGACACCATCACTGTCCTGTTGTAGATGGGACACCAATCCTGCCCTGTTGTAGATGGGCCGACAACCCTGCTCTGTTGTTGCTGAGACACCGACCCTGCCCTTTTGTTGACGGGCCACCAACACTGCCCTGTTGGTGATGGCTGACAACCCTGCTGTTGTTTCTGAGACACCGACCCTGCCCTGTTGTTGACGGGCCACCAACACTGCCCTGTTGCTGATTTGCCGACAACCCTGCTCTGTTGTTGCTGAGACACTGACCCTGCCCTGTTGTTGACGGGCCACCAACCCTGCCCTGGTGTTGATGAGACAATGACCCCGCCCTGTTCTTGATGAGACAATGACCCTGCTCTCTTGTCACCAAGGTGACAAAACGTGTCAAATTTGATGCACCGCCTGCACATGCATCCGGCACCATGTGATGACAAAACGTTCCGAAAGATCCACTCGCTGCACGTTTTGTCACCCCTTCGCCAGAAACACGATAGTCTGTCTTTCCTCTTCCCTCGATATGTGTGTGTGTGTGTGTGTGTGTGTGTGTGTGTGTGTGTGTGTGTGTGTGTGTGTGTGTGTGTGTGTGTGTGTGTGTGTGTGTGCACGCGCGTGTGTACGTGTGTGTTGCGTTGTGTTGTGTTGCATATTATTATCCCCGTGTCATTGTTAAAATGACATTTTGTATTGCTTTCAGCAGACTACAAGGCTACTCCTGAGTGTATCCTGACTATGTCCAATATGATTATATAGAGACCTCTCGCGACGTTTGATCGTGTGTTGTGTATGTCCTGTAGATGTGTTTGACGGCATGATTGCTATGGTTTGATGAAGCTGAAGGTAAACGAGAACTGACATTGGGTGTGATGACTGTTTTCGTAAGAACGGTTTATTGTACAGCGCCTAGTGAAACTTATAGCATAATATATGCGCCCAATAGGTTTTCTGTATTAATAATTATCATTTTCCCAGCTAGTCTCAGGTCATGTAGACATTGTGGTTGAACATCTTTTGCAAACCGTCACTCCTGACCCCAACTAGCTTTGACCCTTCCACCGACAATAAATCCTCGCCGATATTTCCTCTTTAATTAGAGGAAGTTGCTCCACTGTGTCAGCCTTGCTGTTTGCACTGAACACTAGCGTTAGAAGTAAAGTTAAAAGTGACGTAGTCGCGAAGGAAAGAAGATCAAAGCAGAATCACTGGTTTATTATTCAATGGATTCATCAAGTTTTCAAAAGAACTGTAAGCATTCTGCGGAGAAAAGGATACTACCTCTGAAGTAGAACGACTTGCACGCCACTCGCGCTGAACATTTTAATCACTGTACTTTTTTTTTTTTTTTTACTGTTCATTACTGTTACTCTCTCTCTCTCTCTCTCTCTACCTCCCTCCCTTTCTCTCTCTCTCTCTCTCTCTCTCTCTCTCTCTCTCTCTCTCTCTCTCTCTCTCTCTCTCTCTCACACACACACACACACGCACACTCCTACACACACACACACACACACACACACACACACACACACACACACACACACACACACACACACACACACACACACACACACACACACACACACATACATGCGCAAACACAATAGCACATGTACTGATATACAAGTTTATATAAAAAATAAATTTAAAAAAACGTACAGTGCCTGCACAATTTGTCACCAACGAGGTTGGCCGTGTTGACAAAACATGCTGCAAAAGACGCCAAGGCAAAAGCATCACTGACCTTGTCTGTAAGAGTGGGGGCAGATGGGAGGGGGGCACGGCAATTTTCAGTCAATTTGTGATGTAGTTTGCTTTAAAACAACAACAACAAACGATAGCAAACAAACAAAACAGTCGACGTTCGAAAATCTCCAAAACGCAACCGTGAGCGATTCCATGTAAAGCTTGGCTGTGCCTCTCTGACGTCACGAACAAGGCCGGCATGTGAGACACAATACGTCATCAGCCCACCTTTTTCTGATCTCTCTTGGTAAAGAGTAAACCAACATGGTTGTGCTCCGAGGAGCTCGAATTTGATGCAATTTTGTTTGTTTTTGTTTGTTTGTTTGTTTGTTGTTGTTATAAATAGAACAACCATACAAACTCTGCAAATAGACATGTGCGCACAGTGTCTGCGTTTCCGGAACAACTTCTGTCTTTGCCTTGAGTCCTCATAAAGACGGCTGTGACTTGCCGATCCAGCAGACTGATAGGCCTAGTAAGTGTGTCGTGGTTTGGAGCCCGCTGTCCTTCGCTAGCTTGGGGCAGAGAACAGTGGAATAGGTAGCCATCCATGGGGCAGAGAACAGTGGAATAGGTAGCCATCCATGGGACAGAGAACAGCGGAATAGGTAGCCATCCATGGGGCAGAGAACAGCGGAATAGGTAACCATCCATGGGGCAGAGAACAGCGGAATAGGTAGCCATCCATGGGGCAGAGAACAGCGGAATAGGTAGCCATCCATGGGGCAGAGAACAGCGGAATAGGTAGCCATCCATGGGGCAGAGAACAGCGGAATAGGTAGCCATCCATGGGGCAGAGAACAGCGGAATAGGTAGCCATCCATGGGGCAGAGAACAGCCGAATGGGAAGCCCAGTATGGGGCAGCGATGGTTGACATCCATTTTCGAAGATTCCAATAGATGTACTGTCCGGGACATGCCAGAGTCGAGGGAAATGACGGAGCAGACAGACTAACAATCAAAGCATCCATCACAAGTGACATGCGTCTCGGAGGATCTAAAGTGTTGAGGAGCTTGAGACCTCTGGACACAAAGCCAAAGACATCACACCATCTATCGCCTGGAGGAGAGAGGCGTAGAAAGAGGAAGTGCTCGACAGTCTTCCTTGAAAGGACGAGAAAGGGACATCGTTAATCAGACGAACACTTGAACTGTTTCAAAGGCAACGCTTGGGAACCCTCTGAGAGACGGGGTGGAGCGCATACGGGCTTTTCTGAGAACATAGATATCATCTTGACCTGACCTGACCTGCGACAGAGGATCGTGATGTCCTGTCCCACACAGGAGCAGAATGCGTGACAGATCAGATTTCGTTTGAAGGTAGCTAAGGACAAAACGCACCCGAAGATCAATAATGAATGGCATCAACGTTGTCAGATGAATCAGCTTTGTTAGACCATGGTAACCTCATCGTTAGTAATGGGGTCAAAGCCGATTGGTGGTGGTCGTGGCGGCGGTGGTGCTGGTGGTGGTGCAGACCTTAAAGAAGCATTGCAAGGCTTGTGTAATTGTGATAGAGAAAAAGACGAGCTTGGAATTAGATAACACAGGAAGCTGAAAGCAGAAGCCAATTTAAAATGAAACCTGACTAAGGACTCTATATCAGACTGTAAATGTTGATCAGCACACGCCTACATAGCCATGCATACACTAGAAGGAGAGGGGAAGGAGAGAGAGAGACAGAGACAGACAGACAGACAGACAGACGGGTGGACGTTGGGGGAGGGGGAGGGAGGGAGGGAGGGAGAGTGGGTTAGGTCAGCGCAAATTACGAATGTCACATTTGATCGCCACGGTTTGTGTTCCATAACGGAAGTGTTTGACCAAACCGAGCTTTATTATCAGGTTTAATGGTGTGTGTGTGTGTGTGTGTGTGTGTGTGTGTGTGTGTGTGTGTGTGTGTGTGTGTGTGTGTGTGTGTGTGTGTGTGTGTGTGTGTGTGTGTGTGTGTGTGTGTGAGAGAGAGAGAGAGAGAGAGAGAGAGAGAGAGAGAGTGTGTGTGTGTGTGTGTGTGTGTGTGTGTGTGTGTGTGTGTGTGTGTGTGTGTGTGTGTGTGTGTGTGTGTGTGTGTGTGTTACCTGTTTTATTTTCTGGGCTACCTTGGGCGGCCAGCAGTTTACGCCATCACACAACCAACTCATAAAAAGCGCACGCCGCTGAGATTCGCCCGGAGATCTTCACATTTCTTATAGACACAGTAAATAATTAGTCCAGGGTTTATATATTCCCCGGAATCATTGCAACAGTCACAACCTACCGTGACCGGAAACTTAATTCGTCCAATCAGAAACGATTTAATCCGCCACTGCACGCAAGGCGGAAGTCCCAAAGGGACATAATCATGGCGGGGGGAATCGACCGCGCACTAACGACGATGGCGGTGCCAACTCTCTGGTTGGAGATGCAGGATGAATTAAACATGGCGACAAGTACGGGGGCTGCATTGCTGAGCCGGCAAAAGCTCCAAGACCGCAATCTGATGTGGTTTGGATTTCTTCACTACCTGTCCGCAACAGTCGGCGATCAATCTACACCGCCCTATTGTCGAAAGGTTAGCTGATTGACAGTGACACCATCCTCCGACGCAGAGGTGCTGAGACTGATGCGGATGTGGCCGCCGCGATGGCGGTGAGCTGGCAGGAGACGACTCAGCGGGGAGAGGTTACAGCCGTCACCGTCTGATCCTGCCCCCCACCGGACCGAGCATCAGCAGTGCGGGCTGCAACCACCACTGACTTAATGGTCCAGGATTGGAAGAGAGCTCGTCATCATAAACAACTTCACTCCCTGCATGGTGCCCTACCCAATAACCCCAACCATCGTAAAACCCTGAGTGCGTCCCCTTTGGAGCTGAGCACTCGTTTCAATCAGAGTTAAAGAAGAAGAAGGAGAAGAAGGAGAAGAAGAAGAAAAAGAAGAAGAAGGTAGACGCAGCGTACGCCTAGACCACTGCACCACCTGGTACGCAGCTATGCTCACTACGCGCACAACTCAGCAGACGAAATCGTGACTGGTGCAAGCTATGCTCCCAAACATATGGACCAGTCTTGAAGTTGGCGCTGGCTACCAGTCAAACTCCGCATACAAGATCCTGCCAAAGCCTGACACACTCTCGATGGTGAAGAGCTGATCAGCTTTTTAAAAATTTAAAACAAATCTGAAACACAGAGCGTTCGTGCAGAATCAACACACAAAGGGGTTAATTTACCGCCAGAAATATATAACACAAATACTTTTGTTGTTGTATGTGTTATGTATTTCCATCGCTAATTAACGAACAACTGGACAGATAATGCTTACCTCACTGCAGCCACGAGGAAAAGGGCTAACGTGACGTTATGGGAGACGTTTCGATAACGGCTGGTGGGGAATGGTTTAAGACGGGGGGTGGGGGATGGGGGTGGGGGGTTTAGCTCATCGGAGGTTAGGAAGGGGCCGGCGGGAGGGGGGTCTGATCAGAGGGGGTCAAGGGGCCGGGGGAGGTGAGTGGTTTGCTCATCGAAGTTACATGTACATTTATCATGCGCTCATCAAGGCCCTGAGCGCTCACATGATGCATATTAACCTAAACACAATATTCTGTACACATGTAGTGAGTGGTTTGCTCATCGAAGTTACATGTACATTTATCATGCGCTCATCAAGGCCCTGAGCGCTCACATGATGCATATTAACCTAAACACAATATTCTGTACACATGTAGAGCACAGTCCTAATAAAACAATTTACATACAGTACACACACACACACACACACACACACACACACACACAGCCGAGCGCGCGCACGCCTTCTATCGGAACATGTCATCTCCGACATGGTTAAGAATGTCGATAATCCATCTGGTATTGTTCTCGGCAATGCATTAGCCTCTTGGACCAGAACAATCATCAGTCAATTAAACCACAACAGAACTCTACATGCATACGTCAGATGAACGATAACAGAGCTCTGCCTGAATCAGTCAGCTGGACCAGAACAGATTCAGTTGTACCCACATCAGTCAGTTGAAACTCTGTCTCAGACTCTGTCAACCTGCATCCAGAACAAACGGTCTCTACCTGCATACAGAACAAACTCTGTCTCTACCTGCATCCAGAACATCCAAAACAAACTCTGTCTCTACCTGCATCCAGAACAAACTGTCTCTACCTGCATCCAGAACAAACTCTGTTTTTACCTGCATCCAGAACAAACTGTCTCTACCTGCATCCAGAACAAACTCTGTCTCTACCTTCATCCAGAACAAACTGTCTCTACTTGCGTCCAGAACAAACTCTATCTCTACCTGTATCCAGAACAAACTTCTCTACCTGCATCCAGAACAAATTCCGTTTTTACCTACATCCAGAACAAACTCTGTCTCTACCTGCATCCAGAAACTCTGTCTCAAACTCTGTCTCTACCTGCATCCAGAACAAACTGTCTCTACCTGCATCCAGAACAAACTCTGTCTCTACCTGCATCCAGAACAAAATGTCTCTACCTGCATCCAGAACAAACTCTGTTTTTACCTGCATCAGAACAAACTCCGTTTTTACCTGCATCCAGAACAAACTCCGTTTTTACCTGCATCCAGAACAAACTTCTCTACCTGCATCCAGAACAAACTCTGTTTTTACCTGCATCCAGAACAAACTCCGTTTTTACCTGCATCCAGAACAAACTCCGTTTTTACCTGCATCCAGAACAAACTTCTCTACCTGCATCCAGAACAAACTCTGTTTTTACCTGCATCCAGAACATCCAAAACAAACCCTGTCTCTACCTGCATCCAGAACAAACTCTGTTTT
>OY757543.1:26715231-26728628 GCA_963584105.1 Alviniconcha strummeri
AAAAAATAATAATTTGTTTTTATTATTTTTATATAATTGTTTCTCCGTTTTTTCAGTGATTCGGTAGTTTAGCAAGGACTAGTTGTTAAACAGGTCTAAATGAACCTGAACTACAATCCTAGGAAAATAAAGTTTTCGAGTTCGAGTTCTCTCTGTCTCTCTGTCTCTGTCTCTGTCTCTCTCTCTCTCTCTGTCTCTCTCTGTCTCTGTCTGTCTGTCTGTCTGTCTGTCTGTCTGTCTGTCTGTCTGTCTGTCTGTCTGTCTGTCTGTCTCTCTCTCTCTCTCTCTCTCTCTCTCTCTCTCTGTCTCTCTCTCTCTCTCTCTCTCTCTCTCTCTCTCTCACACACACACACACACACACACACACACACACACACACACACACACACACACACACACACACACACACACACACACACACACAGCCGAGCGCGCGCACGCCTTCTATCGGAACATGTCATCTCCGACATGGTTAAGAATGTCGATAATCCATCTGGTATTGTTCTCGGCAATGCATTAGCCTCTTGGACCAGAACAATCATCAGTCAATTAAACCACAACAGAACTCTACATGCATACGTCAGATGAACGATAACAGAGCTCTGCCTGAATCAGTCAGCTGGACCAGAACAGATTCAGTTGTACCCACATCAGTCAGTGAAACTCTGTCTCAGACTCTGTCAACCTGCATCCAGAACAAACGGTCTCTACCTGCATACAGAACAAACTCTGTCTCTACCTGCATCCAGAACATCCAAAACAAACTCTGTCTCTACCTGCATCCAGAACAAACTGTCTCTACCTGCATCCAGAACAAACTCTGTTTTTACCTGCATCCAGAACAAACTGTCTCTACCTGCATCCAGAACAAACTCTGTCTCTACCTTCATCCAGAACAAACTGTCTCTACTTGCGTCCAGAACAAACTCTATCTCTACCTGTATCCAGAACAAACTTCTCTACCTGCATCCAGAACAAATTCCGTTTTTACCTACATCCAGAACAAACTCTGTCTCTACCTGCATCCAGAAACTCTGTCTCAAACTCTGTCTCTACCTGCATCCAGAACAAACTGTCTCTACCTGCATCCAGAACAAACTCTGTCTCTACCTGCATCCAGAACAAAATGTCTCTACCTGCATCCAGAACAAACTCTGTTTTTACCTGCATCCAGAACAAACTCCGTTTTTACCTGCATCCAGAACAAACTCCGTTTTTACCTGCATCCAGAACAAACTTCTCTACCTGCATCCAGAACAAACTCTGTTTTTACCTGCATCCAGAACATCCAAAACAAACCCTGTCTCTACCTGCATCCAGAACAAACTCTGTTTTTACCTGCATCCAAAACAAACTCTGTCTCTGCCTGCATCCAGAACAGACTCTGTTTTTACCTGCATCCAAAACAAACTCTGTCTCTACCTGCATCCAGAACAAACTGTCTCTACCTATCACCACCGTCTCACAGTGTGCAGCAAAAAGCCGTGTGTCTCTCACAGTGGACAACACGAAGCCAGTGTGTCTCTCACAGTGTGCAGCAAAACGCCAGTGTGTCTCTCACAGTGGACAACACAAAGCCAGTGTGTCTCTCACAGTGTGCAACACAAAGCCGGTGTGTCTCTCACAGTGAGCAACACAAAGCCGGTGTGTCTCACATAGTGTTCAGCACAAAGCCGGTATGTCTCACACAGTATACAACACAAAGCCAGTGTGTCTCTCACAGTGTACAACATAAAGCAGGTGTGTCTCACACAGTGTTCAGCACAAAGTCGATGTGTCTCACACAGTGTACAACACAAAGCTGGTGCTGTCGCACACAGTGTACACACAAAACCGGTGCTGTCGCACACAGTGTACAACACACAGCCGGTGCTGTCGCACACAATGTACACACAAAACCAGTGCTGTTGCACACAGTGTACAACACACAGCCGGTGCTGTTGCACATAGTGTACATCAAGGAAACCCGCATACAGCAGAATAACGATAGAAGGGAAATACATGTACAACAGAGTTATACCAAGGACATCCATTTACAATAAACTTATGGTAGCAAGGAAATCGTTGTATACCAGACAACTGGCTGATGACAATAGAGAATAAATCCTTGTATTACTGACTAGACGGCGAGAAATACATCGCTGTACTACCAAAGATTATAAATACAAAGATTGTATTTATAATCTTTGGTATTACTGACAAGACGGCGGGAAATAAATCATAGTACTGCTGATTAGACGGCAAGGAAATCCCTGTACAACAGACACTAATGACAGCAAAGGAATCTCTGTACAACAGGCTGGTGGTAGCAAGAAGCTGTCTGCGGGTCCAAGTCAGTCACCTGTCATGGATACCACAGGAACCTGCCTCGCAATCCGCTTAACTGGCCAGTTTGAAGAGGAACGGGATTCTAAACCGTCGTTAACAACCGTCGTTAACAACAGCACGTTCAGCACGCTCCGTCGGTGTCTGTGACACTGTGCTGAAACTGACATCTGGAGAGAAACAAGAGACAGACAGAGAGACAGACATACAGACAGACAGATAGAGGGACAGACAGAGCCAGAAACAGAGAGACAGAGACACAGAGAGACGAGACAGACAGACAGAGACAGAGAGACAGACAGGCAGAGAGAGACAGGGACAAAGAGAAACTAGAGAGACCGAGAAATGGAGAGAGTGAGAGAGAGAGAGAGGGGGAGAGACAGAGACAGAGAGAGAGATCGTAGGATACAAGTCTGCAGAAGACAAATGGCCGACTGGCTACTTAAGGTGCAGGTCAGACGGCCGACAGTAAAAGTTTACGGCAGTAAAATTGAGAGGTCGGAGTTCACAGTATAACAATTCCGCTAAAAAATTAAAATTAAAATAAAAAAATACGTTTTGGACATTTTTATAGCTGCGTAAAAATCAACGATCTTTACCCAGTTTTCTCCTCAACAGTGTGAAAATCAAAGATCTTCACTCGGTTTTCTCTTTAACAGTGTGGAAATCACCGATCTTTACTCGGTTTTCTCTTTAACAGTGTGAAAATCAACGATCTTTACTCGGTTTTCTCTTTAACAGTGTGGAAATCAACGATCTTTACTCGGTTTTCTCTTTAACGGTGTGAAAGTCAACGATCTTCACTCGGTTTTCATTTCCAGGCTCAAAAGGTACGCGAGACGCCATAACCAGCACGAAATTGCAACGCGTTGCTGGTTTGGGACAGCTGATGACATTGAAGTGCTTTACATGGGTTTCTGTGTTTTGAGTCTGGTGCATGGATCCGAGCTAACGGACTCACTAGTTATCTGTTGACTGTAAAACACTTTAATTTTGGGTTTTGTTTAAATCATTTAGTCACGGCATGTTAGGCTGGATGGTCTGGGTTCGGAAATTTGCTGGTAATTTATGAGACATTTTAAACGGTCTGTGAGTCATTAAGTTTTGATTCCAGGGGATTATACAGTGAATCAGAGCAACATCACTAATTCCCCTGGCCACAGCTTTCGAGATCTCCACATCACGGATTGGACTCGCCGCGGTCCGTGGCACACGACAAGGGGGGGTCGATGGCGCCCTCCGTGGTGGGTATGTTACGTCGTGGATGGTCAGAGGAGTTCACCGGCTCTAATGTACCAGTGAACATGGTGCTTAACGTCCACAGAAACACAGAAACCATAAGGCTTATTAGGGACGGGGAGAAGGGGGGGGGGGGAGGGGGTGCGGAGCCACGGGAGAGGGAGATTATATACCTATCGCTACACTGTCACCACCAGAATGACCTGCATTAAGATGGGCAGCGATGAGAGCCATTTTAATGTTTCATTAATTGTGAGGGACAAAGTCACAAGACAGTGTCCACAAACCACAGCTTTTGAAGAGAAAGGAGAGCCGAAACGGTATCGAACAGAGGTCCTTCCGCTTACCAGCCTACCGCCTTACCGCTAGGCCAAACCGGCTCTCTAATGTACCATGGTTGAGCTGCGCCTTTATAGAGCACATGCAGTCCCCACAGAGAGTACACTCCTTACACAGAGTACATGCAGTCCCTACAGACGGTACACTCCCTGAACAGAGTACATGACTGTAGTCCCCACAGAGAGTATGCTCCTTACACAGAGTACATACAGTCCCCACATACAATACACTCCTTGTATAGAGTACATAACTCGTCCCCACAGACAGTACACTTCCTGAACAGAGTACGTGTAGTCTCCATAGAGAGTACACTCCTTACACAGAGTACATGTAGTCCCCCACAGAGAGTACACACCATATACAGAGTACATACAGTCTGACTACAGAGAGTACACTCCATATACAGAGTACATGGTTGTAGTCCCAACTGAGAGTACACTCCATTCACAAAGTACATGTAGTCACTACAGAGAGTGCACTCCTTACACAGAGTACATGCAGTCCCCACAGACAGTACACCCCATAATTATACAGAGTACATGGTTGTAGTACTCACGGAGCGTAATTACAATAATAAAAAGGATTTCTAGAGCGCCCATCTACCGCACAAGGTGGGAGCACAGGTCGCTTTACAAGAACACTAACAGCACACACACACACACACACACACACACACACACACACACACACACACACACACACACACACACACACACACACACACACACACACACACACGGCGTCGGACGGGGGGGATAGGCACGGCTGTGAAAAAGTCTAGAAATAGTACATTCCTTACACAGAGTACATGCAGTCCCCACGGACAATACACTCACTGCACAGGGTACATGATTGTAGTCAACACAGAGTGTACACTCCGTACACAAAGTACATGCAGTCCCCAACACAGACCTCAGTCCCGAATACAGGGTACAGCACCCTGAAACCAAGCGGGGTCCAGTCCCTTACTTTCCGCGTTGTTCAGGAAGAAAGAGTGAGGAAGTTGGGGATTAGAGAAAAATCTACATATAGAACGGGCCTCTAAGCCCATCAGTTAATCAATAAATCCACCAGCACTGTGAACTGCTTTTCTGGATTGAATGGATTTGACATAAATAGACCTTGCGAGGATTCCTAAAACTGCGTCACTCTGCTGCCGGAGTGTAGCTCAGTACGGAAATTGCTTACTTCGGTGGCACTGGAACACTTTGTTATAAATAATCGATTTATTTCTCTTTATTTCCGGCAATGCTCTATTTACGATAAGTTTCTGTTCAATCAGTCATATACTAGCCAATCAAATTAAGTCTTTGCATTATAATTGTTTATATACTCTTTTTCATTACATGCATGAGTTCATCCACGCATCTACATTGCAGATTAACATTTTTCTCAGAAAGTAAAAGCTGGATTGAAAAAGGAAAGAAAGAAAGACCGACAAAAGATAAAACAGAAAAACGAACAGAGGAAGGAACAAACAAAACAAAAAAAGACATCTACACACATTACAGTCAGTCAGCCCACACACACTTCACGGATAAATTCCAAACCACCTATATTCCGTTTTGTTCGCAGACGACATTTGAATCAGTTTCCATTTCACTGATGTCTCGGGCAGTGGCGGTCTGATCTGCGCAGCACGTGTCGAGACAGGTCATGCTGGCTAAAAGCAACTCAAAATGCACAATAATCAGACTGTATGGTAGTCTTGTCAATGAATTATGCACTACTTTACTCCTACATACCGTTCCTTCTGCCCCCCCCCCCCCCTCGCAGTTCCTTTATCCCCGCCGTTAAAAGCAAATCAGTAAATCAGTTAAAACCTCCCGTGTGTTTCCACTGTAAGGCTGTCTTAAAGTTTGTGAAGGACAACACTGCCGTTTGGAGAAAGAATATCTAATCCATGGATGATTTCTGGCGCTCTAAGACAAGACCCAAACACAGTAACAGTTAAACAGAACGATAATATAATATGACAATACAAATATGTTGAATGTTTGGGGTAAGCCTCTTTTTCAGAGCCATAAAACGACAGTCACACGGTGGTGGCTAGCTGAAAATATTGAACTTATCCGGTTGCGGTTTGTGGAATGCCTGGAGTGTCCGGAAGACTGTTGGCATGACGTCTGGAGAAAGTCTGAATTTGTGCCAGAACGACCGGCTCACCTGTTTTCCCACCCCTTTCAGCAGTGCCTGGGCCCACCTGTTTTCCCACCCCTTTCAGCAGTGGCTGGGCCCACCTGTTTTCCCTCCCCTTTCAGCAGTGGTTGGGCCCCACCTGTTTTCCCACCCCTTTCAGCAGTGGTTGGGCCCACTTGCTTTCCCACCCCTTTCAGCAGTGGTTAGGCCCACCTGTTTTCCCACCCCTTTCAGCAGTGGTTAGGCCCACCTGTTTTCCCACCCCTTTCAGCTGTGGTTGGACCCGCCTGTTTTCCCACCCCTTTCAGCTGTGGTTGGACCCACCTGTTTCCCCACCCTTTTCAGCTGTGCTGGGACCCACCTGTTTCCCCACCCTTTTCAGCTGTGCTGGGACCCACCTGTTTCCCCACCCTTTTCAGCTGTGCTGGGACCCACCTGTTTTCCCACCCATTTCACACCAGTTTTCCCACCCCTTTCAGCAGTGGTTGGACCCATCTGTTTTCCCACCCTTTTCACACCTGTTTTCCCATCCCTTTCAACAGTGGTTGGGCCCAACTGTTTTCCCATCCCTTTCAGCAGTGGTTGGGCCCAACTGTTTTCCCATCCCTTTCAGCAGTGGTTGGGCCCAACTGTTTTCCAACCCCTTTCAGCAGTGGTTGCGTCCACCTGTTTTCCCACCCCTTTCAGCAGTGGTTGCGTCCACCTGTTTTCCCACCCCTTTCAGCAGTGGTTGCGTCCACCTGTTTTCCCACCCCTTTCAGCAGTGGTTGCGTCCACCTGTTTTCCCACCCATTTCAGCAGTGGTTGCGTCCACCTGTTTTCCCACCCCTTTCAGCAGTGGTTGCGTCCACCTGTTTTCCCACCCATTTCAGCAGTGGTTGGGCCCACCTGTTTTCCCACCCCTTTTAGTAAATGTAGGGCCCATCTGCATTACCGTTTATAACTGGCGTTACATCACAACAGCACTCTCGCCGGAATCATAATCACAACAAATCATTTGATTACTCCAATGTCGACAATAACAAACAAAATACTGAAACACGAATGCATGCACGCACGCACGCACGCACACGCGCGCGCGCGCACGCACGCACACACACACACACACACACACACACACACACACACACACACACACACACACACACACACACACACACACACACACACATACAGTGTGGGGTAGGGTGCAGACAGACAGACGGATGATGCTTTGTTACATAAGGATAAAGATTTCAGCACAAGTTGGGTTTTTTGTGTGTGAATTTCTCTCTGATATTAATGATGACAAACACAGCAAAATGACTCAATGCAGCAAGACAAAATACGAGACGGGGAGAGAGAGAGAGAGAGAGAGAGAGAGAGAGAGAGAGAGAGAGAGAGAGAGAGAGAGAGAGAGAGAGAGAGAGAGAGAGAGAGAGAGAGAGAGAGAGAGAACTTTATTACACAAGGATTAAGATTTTAGGCAGTTGCCTATTTTTACAATCTGTCCCTGCTAACCTACATGCCAATAGGCTACATATAAATTAACAGTAACAACACTGACTATCATACCAGAAGAAATGATGGGGAGGGCGGGAGGCAGAAGGAACGGTATGTGGGAGTGACGTATTGCGTAATTCATTGACAAGACTAGCCTCCGCGAGTGCGACCACTTCAGCCACGACCTCACCCACCATCACAACATCATCCACCACCACCACCTCATCCACAACCACCACTTCACCCACCATCACAACCTCATCCACCACCACCACCTATTCCACTGTGACTACCACCACCTCATCCACAACCACCACTTCACCCACCATCACAACCTCATCCACCACCACCACATATTCCACTAAGACTACCACCACCTCATCCACAACCACCACTACAGCCTTATCCACCACCAGACCTCATCCACCAGGACCACGAACCACCTCATCTACAACTACAACCACCACCTCATCCACCACCACCTCATCCACCACCACCTCATCCACCACCACCTCATCCATCAGCGTTTGGTTCTGATCCATTGGCTGATGAAAGAGAGAACAGCAAACACAGAAATCGGAAAAGAAGAGCAAGAGAGTTGAGCGCAGATGGTGGGGGGTGGGGGTGGGGGGTGCAAAAAAGAGAGAGAGAAGAAAGGAAGAAAGCAAGGGCAGCAGACTGAAGAGAAGAAACGGAGCGGGAGGTCCTTTAACGAGAGGAACAAAAGCCAGCACCGGATCCCTGATCGACCCGCAGCCTAGTTCTGTGCAGGACGGGCAAGTCGTCCATTATTTATCGGAGCGTAAAGTGTCTCTACGCTACCATCGCCTGGTGCAACAGAAGAATATAAAATTTACCTGTAGAGCTTTTTTAATAGCTCAACTCCCAAAACTGAACCCCGCACATTATACAGTGGCATGGAACCACATGGACAACGGTGTGGTCCACGCTGACTCAGTGGCCAACTTCAGGCTATTCACGGTTCCAGACTGGCAGTTCTTAATGTATCTTCTTTTTCTTTAATTATGGATATTCGTTTTCTTTTCTTTTTTTAAATATGTATATTGCCATAGTCAGCCATAGCTTACAGGGTCAAACCAGTTCACAGCATAACCCAACCAGGACAGACCAGCCATAGTATGCAAGGCCAAACCAGTTCACAGCAAAACCCAACCAGGATAGGACAGCCATATTATGCAGGGCCAAACCAATTCACAGCAAAACCCAACCAGGACAGGACAGCCATAGTATGCAGGGTCAAACCAGTTCACAGCAAAACCCAACCAGGACAGGACAGCCATAGTATGCAGGGCCAAACCAGTTCACAGCAAAACCCAACCAGGACAGATAAGAATAAAATGACATTGTACGCAACAACACTGAAGACGTTCAGGCCTGCAGCTTCTGCCAATGTAAAATATGAAATAAAAACATTCCGCCATGGAGTGGTTATCCTGACCGTTGAGTGTTCCACTGTGGCCTGCAGTCTTCCACACAGTGCTTCACTGTGGCCTGCAGTCTTCCACACAGTGCTCCTCTGCGACCTGCAGCCTTCCACACAGTGCTCCACTCGGCCTGCAGTCTTCCACACATTCTACTTCGGCCTGCAGTCTTCCACACAATATTCTACTGTGGCCTGCAGTCTTCCACACAGTGCACCACTGTGGCCTCTATCTTCCACACAGTGCTCCACTGTGGCCTGCAGTCTTCCACACAGTGCTCCACTGTGGCCTGTTGTCTTCCACACAGTGCTCCACTGTGGCCTGTTGTCTTCCACACAGTGCTCCACTGTGGCCTGCGGTCTTCCACACAGTGTTCCACTGTGGACTGGTATGGCTTGCAGTATTCAGTCTGCAGACTCTCTTCGCGTTGGTCATCTTTTAAAACTCAGCTTAAAACACCCCTCTTTCGCACCGCCTTGCCCTAATATCTGCCTGTCTCTTTGCATGTCCGCCTTTGTGGAAAGCTATTTGAGTGCTGTAGGCTAAAAATGAAGGATAGGTTAATGATTTGTTGTTTTCACATGTTTGAATGTTGTTGTGTGCATGTAGAGTACTTTCAGAGATTCTTTGTTTCAATAAAAAAAAAAAAAAAAAAAAAAAAAAAAAACGCAAATAAAAAAATCGAGGATGTACCTTTGGTGGAGTTTATGTACCTTGCGTTTACACGCATGCCAGATGGGTTACCGTAGGCGACTCAGGTCTTTGTTGTTGTACTTGTGTTACGTATTTCGAGCGCTGATTAACTCCCTTGTATGTTGATTCTTTCTTTCAGTAGTTTGTGTTGTGGTCTTGTACAGCGCCGTGATCCCGTAGTTATTTCACAGGGTATAGAAGCGTTCTTTTTATTTGTTATTTATAACATCAACATCTTCGATGACTGATACCTGTCCACCGACCACTAACACAGCGCTGCTCCGTGCTGCAGTGACAACGGAGACTGCCAGACAGGTCGTTGCAGCGAGAGCCAAAGCATGCCGTAAAGCAATTAATACTGCAGGATCTTACAATTGCGTTGGGCAGGCTTCTCCAGGCTGCTGCAACTCTCTTCCTGAACAGCCTGACGTAACGAGGGTCTGATCGATGCCTTGGCAAATCTCTGAAGAGCTTCTAGCTGCCGCCTCGTGCGTGGGAAACAAATCCTGGTCTAGACCTGCTACAGCTTTCATATCTGAGCTTCAGCCACTGAGAAAACAGTCTGTGTCTGGATCCGACACAAGGAACCATGCTGTCCACCAGTAGACACCGTGCAGTCAGCGGTCAGACGGAAAGGTTGGTGGGAGTAGCGACACTAACTACGGAAAGCGGGGCTTGGAATATTGAAATAAATAAAATATAAAATAAAAAGACTTTTAAATAATAATAGGCTATCTGCCCCCAGTCCGGAGTCCTATCCAGTGTTTGCAAATCAGCCACCAGTCCGGAGTCCGTCCTATCCAATATTTTACAAGTCATCCACCATTCCCCAGTCCTATCCCGTGTTTGCAAGTCAGCCACCAGTCCTGAGTCCTATCCAGTGTTTGCAAATCAGCCACCAGTCCTGAGTCCTATCTAGTGTTTGCAGGAGTCCTGAATCCTATCAAGTGTTTGCAAATCAGCCACCAGTCCTGAGTCCTATCCAGTGTTTGCAAATCAGCCACCAGTCCTGAGTCCTATCCAGTATTGGCAAGTCAATCATCAGTCCCGGCTGAATCCTATCCAGTGTTTGCAAATCAGCCACCAGTCCTGAGTTCTATCCAGTGTTTGCAAGTCAACCACTAGTAACGAGTCCTATCCTGTGTTTGCAAATCAGCCACCAGTCCTGAGTCTTGTCCAGTATTTACAAGTCATCCACCATTCCCCAGACCTATCCAGTGTTGCAAGTCAACCACCAGTCCCGAGTCCTATCCAGGGGGTGAGCAGGTGTGACCTAGCGGTAATTAAGGCGCAAGCCGCATGCCGTGATATCTCCAGGCCCTTTCCCTTCTTTCTCTCTGTTAGACCCCGCTACTAGAAAATCCAAGCCGAATCCATGGTAGCTCAGTGGTTTGATTGACATTTGTTAGTGATAAAGATGGGTGATACTTCAACAAATACAGTATCAGGATCCCTCCTACCCTGCTGTCCCCCCGCAGGGCGGCGCCGGCTCTTAGGCCTGAAGAAAGAAAGAAAAAGCCAGCCGCCGGACTGTTAATGTTACCGCACTCCTGCTCACTGGGCAGCGGCACATATCGCAAAGAAGAAAACTCTCCTTAGCGTTGCATTTTTAACTGGCTCTCTGCATAAGGCAGAATAAAACTTCAATCAGCAAAGACTGAATGCAGTATAAATGCCTGCTGTTTCTAAGTAGATTTACTGTCAGTTATGTCTAATGAGCATTTGTAATAGCTTGTTTAATGCTCATGCGCTCATTTCGTTTGTACAGTTTTACTTGAACATGAATAAACTTCAGTTAAACCCGAAGGCTGAGTGCAATATGCCTGCATATCAGTCGTCACCTTCATACGTGTATGCTGTAATCTAACTTTTGTTGTTTTTGTTCGTTTGTTTAATGCCTTACGAAAATACGAATAACTTATGAATTTAAGTCGGCGTATCGTTCGTGCGCAAGCGGGCGGGCGTGTGTGTGTGTGTTGTCTTGTTTATTCTGTTTCATTGTGGTGTGTGTGTGTGTGTGTGTGTGTGTGTGTGTGTGTGTGTGTGTGTGTGTGTGTGTGTGTGTGTGTGTGTGTGTGTGTGTGTGTGTGTGTGTGTGTGTGTGTGTGTGTGTGTGTGTGTGTGTGTGTGTGTGTGTGTGTGTGTGTGTGTGTGTGTGTGTGTGTGTGTGTGTGTGTGTGTGTGTGTGTGTGTGTGTGTGTGTGTGTGTGTGTGTGTGTGTGTGTGTGTGTGTGTGTTTGTCTGTGTGTGTGTCTGTCTGTGTGTGTGTGTGTGTGTGTGTGTGCGTGTGCGTGCGTGCGTGCGTGCGTGCGTGTGTGTGCGTGTGTGTGTGTGTGTGTGTGTGTGTGTGTGTGTGTGTGTGTGTGTGTGTGTGTGTGTGTGTGTGTGTGTGTGTGTGTTTGTCTGTGTGTGTGTGTGTGTGTGTGTGTGTGTGTGTGTGTGTGTGTGTGTGTGTGAGTGAGTGAGGGGGGGGGGGGGGGAGGGGAGGGGAGGGGTCATGACATCTTCCTCCCATACAACACTCACCCTTCCTACATGACATCTTCAACCCATACAACACTCACCCTTCCTATATGACATCTTCCTCCCGTACAACACTCACCCTTCCTATACATCTTTCTCCCATACAACACTTCCCCTTCCGACATGACATTTTCTTCTCATACAACACTCCCCCTTCCAAATGATGTCTTCCTCCCAAACAACACTCCCCCTTCTGTCATGACATCTTCCTCTCATACAGCACCCGCCCCTTACGTCATGACATCTTCCTCTCATACAGCACCTGCCCCTTCTGTCATGACATCTTCCTCTCATACAGCACCTGCCCCTTCTGTCATGACATCTTCCTCTCATACAGCACCCGCCCCTTACGTCATGACATCTTCCTCTCATACAGTATATGCCCCTTCTGTCATGACATCTTCCTCTCATACAGTACATGCCCCTTACGTCATGACATCTTCCTCTCATACAGTACATGCCCCTTACGTCATGACATCTTCCTCTCATACAGTACATGCCCCTTACGTCATGACATCTTCCTCTCATACAGTACATGCCCCTTACGTCATGACATCTTCCTCTCATACAGTACATGCCCCTTACGTCATGACATCTTCCTCTCATACAGTACATGCCCCTTACGTCATGACATCTTCCTCTCATACAGTACATGCCCCTTACGTCATGACATCTTCCTCTCATACAGCACATGCTCCTTCTGTCATAACATCTTCCAGCCAAGGAGACGACTGGGCAGCTGACTTTCCCTGCAGCCAGTCCACCAACCATTCAACAGGAAAAACAGAAAAACAAACAAGGAGGGGAAGAAGGAAAAAAAGAAAAAAAAGAAAAAAACTATCTGTTGACAAACGATTTGGAGGGCGGGGCGTGGGGCAGAGGCGCTGTTGGTTCTGTAAATCCCCAATCCGTGTAAAGTTAGAAACAGGATTCAAAAGCGATATCAGTGGTGGGTGGGAACAAAAACATGTTTCGGATCAGGATGATTCACCATGTGTTAGTCATGAAAGAAACAGAGTGCGCTGTGATGTCATCAAGACATAAAACAGCAAATCTCAGACAGAACAAAGAAAAACACACGAATAACCGGCCTTATGAGAACAATCACTATACAGGTAAGCGAACAGACAGAAATTAGACATCTTAGCAATAATAAATAGCTACAAATGTGGACAGGTACAAACTGCAGCCGGGGAACAAGACAAAGACAAGAAG
>OY757543.1:26728828-26733828 GCA_963584105.1 Alviniconcha strummeri
AAGGGTCCGACTCTCTACCAACTGACCTAATGGAAAGAGGGTTTCATCTCTGAATACTGTTAAAAGTTTGACATTAACAATCTAAAAGGGTGTCGTTAACAACGCTGAGAGGGTGTCGTTATCAACGCTAAAAAGGTGTCGTTAACAACGCTGAGAGTGTGTCGTTATCAACGCTAAAAGCGTGTCGTTAGCAACGGTGAGAGGGTGTCGTTATCAACGCTAAAAGGGTGTCATTAACAACGCTCATAAGGTGTCATTATCAACGCTAAAAGAATGTCGTTCATTAACAACGCTAATAGGGTGTCGTTATTGACGCTAAAAGGGTGTCGTTATTGACGCTAAAAGGGTGCCGTTAACAACGCTAAAAGGGTGTCGTTAGCAACGCTAAAAAGGTGTCGCTCATTAGCAATGCTGAAAGGGTATCGTTAACAACGATAAAATTTTTTGTTGTTTGTTGATAAGAGCCAAACACATAAAAGGTTCAAAACAACTCTGTTTATTAGTACAAAACAGTCTGCTAAACACAAACAGAGTGCGTGTTTTTTCCTCCTAATAACTAGCATTCTTTTGAACCTTTTTATGTGTTGTTGAAATAAGAATGATTGCTAGCGTTCTAAAACAAGATCCAAATGTTGTTTTAGAACGCTAGCAATCATTCTTGTTTCAGATTTTTGTTAGTCTTTGTTGGCTTTGTTCCGCAGTTCCCGGTAGACGAGCGGTCTCTGCCGGCTAGCGACGTCAAGGCAGAACAACACCGGCAGGTAGTCAGAGGAGAGTGCATGGGCCACCAAGCAGGAACGAATAAGCTGCTCACTTTCCCTGTACAACACCCAGTCTATGATGTGCCCACAGCGGTGGGCTGGATCTCGAACACCCTGAACGATGCTGAACGTAGTGATGATCTGTAGGTTTTTTTAAGTCAGTGGATCGGAGGGAGAGTCGGACCCTTTGAGCATTGTTCTTGATGGCACCTTTCTGGCTTTGTCAACAACTGATGACACCCTTTTAGAAGGACACACACACACACACACACACACACACACACACACACACACACACACACACACACACACACACACACACACACACTTATGAAAATCTGGCTTAGGTTTTCAGAATTACAGAAGGTTACTGCTTAAAAAAATTCCAGAAGAGATTTGAAAGTGGACGTAGCAGAAGGCTGTCTGACGCTCTGAGGGAGTTTGTTCCAGGTGCAAGGAAACGCACTGAAAAGAAAGAGATCTTTGTTCTTCTTATATTAGCATTACTGAATGATAGTATTGCTTCAGTATTAGTATCAATGGTAAAATATGGCGTGAATTAAACACACACAAGGATAAAAAGAAAGCTGATTTTAATAAGACAATACAAAACAATGCAAATTTTCAATGCAAGCACTTTTACACCGAATCTCTTACACAAGAGACGACGTGGAGCTGTTTGATAGTGTATCAAAAATTAACCAACAGTCAAGGGAGTTAATTAGCGTTCGAAAGACGTCACACAAACACGACAACAAAGACCTGAGTCGCCTACGGTAACTCTTGAGGATATCCCTCTGGTGAAATTTATATACCTTGTATTTACTCGCATGCCTGGTGAGAGACCGTGGAACAGTTAGCGCTGACCTCCCTTCTTCTTTGGGGTCAATAGGCGAACAGACAGAGGAATGAGGTCGATTTACCTGGACTTTGTCCTTAATATGTCAGCCCGACATCCGAGGACCAGCATCGTCTTATCTGGACACTGAGCGCAAAACGAACAGTTAGAGGCACAACAGACGTCCTGATCCGTGTTGCAGGAAACGACACGTTACGCTGCTGCAGCGTGAGGCGGACTGCGTGCTGATGCTGGCCAACCTGTGCGGCATGCTGCACAACGTGGGCACTCACGTGTAAAATGGGTGATGATGGCCGTTGTTGACACGAGCAATGGCGTGATGCTGCACAACGCGGCTACTCACGTGTAAAATGGGTGATGATGGCAGTTGCTGACAGGAGCAATGGCGGTGGGCGGACGTCAGAGAGGGGACTGGGCGGGAAAAAGGGATTGTGTGAACGGTTGACCGAGCCGACCCACCGACACCATCAGCACTGTGAGAGTGAAGGGGAATTGGGTTACCGCCTGGCTCCGGCTGGTTGACTGTCTCTTACGCTGCCGCCCTGTCTTCACTGGGCCTGCTCACGGCCAATAACCCTCAAGCCCCCCCACCCCAACCCCTCTCCCCCACCTCCAACCCTCTACCCCCCTCCCCCCACCCACCCACACACCTCCGCCCCAAAGTTGGCTTAGTACGCTTATTGCATACTGTTTTTAAGGGAGGTTTTTGCCGAAAAAATCAAATTGAATGAAGCGGTGATAGCGGAAGCTACAGTTGCAAAGAACTAGCAGCAGGCTCAGCACGAAAGGCTTTATTACTTTTGACCAGTCCATTAGAAACACAACTGTCAATACAGCACCACGTCCACTTGCTGTCTTCTTGTTTCTTTTCTTCTTCTTCTTCTTCTTCTTCTTCTTCTTCTTCTTCTTCTTCTTCTTCTTCTTCTTCTTCTTCTCTATCTTCTTTTTTTCTTTTTTCTTTCTTTTTTCTTTCTTTCTTTCTTTTTTCTTCTACGCAGCACAGACCCACACCTAAATAACCTTACTATAACTGGCCCCAGTGACTGTCCCCAAGATCCATCTCAACGGAAGGAAGCTGTCACAGCAACACCCTTAGCTAGGACTATCTTTTACGAAGCAGAAGTAACATTAAAATTAATAGTCAGTAATGGCTTCCATTTAGATTTAGACCCAACAGCGTTTCTTTGCGTGCAGAGCTCAGGAGCTGTGTGTGAAAGTGGAGGAGGTGGCCGTCCTGGGCTCCCCATCCCTGTAGTCCGTAGGTCTCTATGGATGTTAAGCAGCATTGAACTCGAGTGTAGTCAGAGTTCAGAAGCTGTGTGTGAAAGTGAAGGTGGCCGTTCTGGGTTCCCCGTGCCTATAGTCAGTAGGGTCTCTGTGGACGTTAAGCAGCATTGAACTCGAGTGTTGTCAGAGTTCAGAAGCTGTGTGTGAAAGTGAAGGTGGCCGTTCTGGGTTCCCCGTGCCTATAGTCGGTAGGGTCTCTGTGGACGTTAAGCAGCATTGAACTCGAGTGTTGTCAGAGTTCAGAAGCTGTGTGTGAAAGTGAAGGTGGCCGTTCTGGGCTCACCGTCCCTGTAGTCGGTACGGTCTCTGTGGACGTAAAGCGACATTGAACTGAATCCTCTGCGGGTGATCCAAACACATCAAAGACTCAGAGGAACGCTTATTTATTAGGACACAAACACACAGTCTGCTAATTTTCATGGTAATCCCCTTTGTCAAGCTACAAAACGACACTTAAACAACAGTTAAACGGTTAAAAACGATAAAAAAGAAGATGAGACGCGAAATAACTTTTCTTTTTTGTTTGAGCTACGTTGTTTTCCTGTCCAGTGCTTCGCCATGTTATAGTCACGGTGGCCCAGCGGATTTGTAGACAATGGGGCTGGACTGGTTTCGCCACAAGCCACCCGTCTGCACCTGCATCGCTTGAGAGCGGGTATAACTCGGTGGTTATTGGGCGAATCAGGCGGGGTTGTTAACTTCTTGACTTTTGCCCGGCATCGCTTAAGTCCCTTGGCTGCTTTTACTTCCGGTGCGTACTTTCTTCACAAGGGAAGACGGTGACAGTGAATTTGCGAATTTTACACTGCCAACTTTAAAGCCATTTTTGGAGGCCCGTAGTCATAATGTGTCTGGAAATAAGCAATAACTTGTTGCTCGTTCTATAGGATGCCCCAAAACGCATTTCTTTTACAAACTCGCGATCTTCTGGTCAGCCAAAATACGACGCAAAGACACTTTTTTTCCACCCTCCATCCCCTTTCCACGGTAATTTTTGCAACTGCAACAGTATTGGCATTTGTACTGCTTCGCGATTCTAGGTTCAACTTCCACTGTTATACACAGCGTGAAGCAACGCCTACTCAGAAATCGGCCCGGAAGTGCGCTGCGACCTCTCGCGACTTCTTACGCGAAAGATTACAAAGCGCATTCACTCTAACAAACCAGCTTTGCTGAATCGCCCAACAGAGCGCCACACTCGTGACACAAAGGTCTCGGGTTCAAGTCCCCGCGAGAGAGGCACCCACGAACGGCGAGCTGGTATGACTCAGTGGTTAGAGTGCCAGACGTATGGTCGAATGGTCTCAGGTTCGAGTTCACGGAAGAGCGGCGGGAGAATTTTCTTCTCCAGGGTCAGCTTTCTGTGCTGACTTATTTTAGTATCCATTTTCTCCCCTGTGTTAAGGTAGTAACACGTAAAAGATCCCGGTCATTCTGCCAAAAGTGCTTGTGGCAAGTTACAGCTAAACACACATGCACCCTGCATATAGTTATGGCTTTGAATGAAGTGACGCTGTAAACTGGTGCATGGTTGTATGGTGTACACAGTACGTGCACCGAGACGGCAGCAGTTTCACGTGACACCGGCCATGCAAAAACCAAACAGCGCTGTCAGCTTGTTGCACTTCGATGGATATTTTAAAAAAAAATCACTATAAAAAGATACAGTCCATCATTCACTAGCGACATGAGCACAGTGAATCTGCTCTAGGGCAGAGAATAGCGCTATACAAAAGCGATCAATGATAATAATAATCTGTCACTGAACACTGTGCGGTCACCTGTAGGCCTAAATCAACCACTTCACTGCACAGGTACAGATCCACATCTCGTTATTTATGACTTAGCTTGTCTTTTCGTTTTGTTCTGCCAGATTTTTCCCACCTTCATAACGGGAATGTCTCCAGGATTTTAACACGCAACGAAAACAGGTCCCTGAATTAATTGTTTGATGTGCGGGATTAGTGCATGGGTTTATAGATAGAGCCATTGTCTGAGCAGCGACGGTGTCACTTGTTAAAACCAAGATTCCTACCGAATGAACACACAAGGGAATTAATTAGTGCTCGTGCAAAATCAACACACAAGGGAGT
>OY757543.1:26743938-26772490 GCA_963584105.1 Alviniconcha strummeri
TGCAGTTCGCGGCCTGTGAGAGGTGTGCACCTTTGTCTGTCGGAGAAAACGGGCAGTGCGGCAATCAATTGAACTTATCCTCCGGAACGCGACGTGGCTCTTTGACTGGAGGGCAGGAAGCAACGTTTCGTGCTGTAGATAAGGCACGCTACCGCTTCCCTTAACATCGATTTCTACTTTTCTACCTGTGTACGGATGAGGACAAGAAACACGAGCACAGTGCAATAAAAAAGGTATCGTTGTTTGCGGACTAGACCCGTGTACGGAGGAGGGCAAGAAACACGAGCACAGTGCAATAAAAAGGTATCGTTGTTTGTGGACTAGACCTGTGTACGGAGGAGGACAAGAAACACGAGCACAGTGCAATAAAAAGGTATCGTTGTTTGCGGACTAGACTTGCATACAGTGACGACAGGAAACGTGAGCATAGTGCCTGCACTATGTATGGTAAAAAGTGTCGTTGCTGTTTGTGGACAAGCGCTGTTCACACCCCATCCCCCGAGCAGACAAAGCTAACGGATAAAGAGTTTTGATGACAATGTCTTCCCACGTCCATGATACGGAACTACCATGAGAGGCTGCTGCTGCTGCCGCTTCGTCAGCTGCGGTGGGGGTGGGGGTGGGGATGGGGATGAATGTGTGTTTTGTGTGTTTGCTTGTGTGTGTGTGTGTGTGTGCGTGCGTGCGTGCGTGCGGGCGTGCGTGCGTGCGGGCGGGTGTGTGTGTGTGTGTGTGTATGTGTGTGTGTGTGTGTGTGTGTGTGTGTGTGTGTGTGTGTGTGTGTGTGTGTGTGTGTGCGTGTGTTTGTGTTTGTTGGGGTGCGTGTGTGTGTGTGTGTGTGTGTGTGTGTGTGTGTGTGTGTGTGTGTGTGTGTGTGTGTGTGTGTGTGTATGTGTTTGTTGGCGTGCGTGCGTGCGTGCGTGCGTGCGTGCGTGCGTGCGTGCGTGCGTGCGTGCGTGCGTGCGTGCGTGCGCGCACGCGCGCGCGTGTGTGTGTGTGTGTGAGAGAAAGAGACTAAGTACAGGAGACAGATTTCAATGGTCCACCAACAGCACAAGATCACCTTAGGGAGAAACAGTTAGTAGACAGGTTCTGAATGTCAACGTCCCGTGGACCACACAGTGTTACCCAGGACGAATCACAAATAAACAATTTTGTTTTTACACCAGTTCAAAACACTGGTCACTAAAATCACAAGTCAGTAGCTGGATCACAGTTGTAGAAACACCACAGTCAGTAAACGCAAGCAAGTTGAATATGGTCAATACCAAGGGTGTCGCAATATTTACATTTCACCTAACTATCACATTTTTCACGAGGGAATACGCAAACAATGTACATTGTGTGCATTCAGCGGATGCGAGAAATGCTTTAACACTACAAACACATATCTGAGTCAGTGTTACTGCAACAGTCTCGCGTGTTTTGGAGCCTGTCTGTATGTTCCGCGGGCTATCAGCACGGGAGTTAGTTAGTTCTTGGATTTTAACGTCCCATCAGCCGCATAAGGTCACCTCAGGACGAATCACACATTCACAGTTCGTTTACACCAGTTTAAAACATGTTACTAAATCATATGTTTGTTTAGTTCACTGCTACAGTATGTGTCTATCTATCAAAGCACACTAGCACATATTTTGGGACCAGTTTATATTTCATAGGCAATTACCACGGTAACCAGCTTAAATCGCTTATGACTATGAGTAGGATGACCTATTTTATACCGTGGGGCAACACGTAGGAAGAGAATTTGGAAAAAATTAAAGTGAATGGACCGGGAAGGCAGAAATTAAGACAAGGAAGAAATTCATGGCTTTGGATGAGACACATGAGGCTATATTCTCACTTACTCCAGACTTCAATGGGAGAACATCTGTCAGCTCAGAGTTCTCTACAGAGGGAGCTTTTATTTTTGCATCCGCTATACTAAATGCGGGTCAACATGGGAGAGACAGACAGAGAGAGTGAGGGAGATGTTAGTGGAAGACGAAGGGCAAGAAGAAGAAGGGAAAGGCAAGAGAAAGGGATAAAAAGGAATAGCATACATTGCAGGCCCCAGAGGTCAGAAGCTGTGTGAAAGTCGAGGCGGACGTCCTGGGCTCCCATAAGTAAGTAAACATGGTGCTTAACGTCCACAGAAACCATAAGGCTTATTAGGGACGGGGAGAAGGGGGGGGGAGGGGGCATGGAGGTGGGGGTGGGCTCCCGTCCCTAATAAGCCTATGGTTTCTGTGGGCGTAAAGCGACACTTCAACCAACTTACAGGCTCCACAGCTCAGGGGCTGTGTGAAAGTGAAGGTGGCCGTCCTGGGCTCCCCGTCCCTAATAGTCCGTACAGTCTCTGTGGACGTAAAGCAACATTGAACGATCTTTCTGCTCAGAGCTCAGGAGCTGTGTGACAGTGAAGGTGGCCATCCTGGGATCCCCGTCCCTAATAGTCCGTACAGTCTCTGTGGACGTAAAGCAACATTGAACGATCTTTCTGCTCAGAGCTCAGGAGCTGTGTGACAGTGAAGGTGGCCATCCTGGGATCCCCGTCCCTAATAGTCCGTACAGTCTCTGTGGACGTAAAGCAACACTGAACGATCAGGAGCTCAGAGCTCAGGAGCTGTGTGACAGTGAAGGTGGCCATCCTGGGATCCCCGTCCCTAATAGTCCGTACAGTCTCTGTGGACGTTAAGCTGCAACACTGAACTCGTAGCAGGCCCAGGCTGTCATCGCCGCTGGAACAGACAGTCCATGGAGGCTGTGTCCGCTCCGCTCTCGCTGGGCAAAAATCATCGGCAGAGCAGCAGCTAGCTAGCTAGGCCACTCGCCGGCTGATTCCTGTCAACACTGTCCAACATTGTATAGGGACAACGCGCTGCGTCCATTTGTGTACAAAGCTGGTGCTTCCCACGGGGCTGAAGGAAAGGTTGTTGACCTGAATCCCGGTGGCTACGCCGTCACGTCCTTCCCGTGGGGGTGACATCGCTGTCATCTTCAGGACTGCCTCTCTCCTCACCTCGCTGTCAAGTCGGACTCTGCCTTCTGTCGCATCGCCCTGATATAACCGTAATGGTTGACTGGGCGTAAAACGCCGAGTTACTTACTTACTTACTTATACCTTCTCTCGCGCCGCCTTTGAACTTACATTTCCCTCACACTGCAGCAGATCGCTAAAATCTCTCTTGCCCAAGGTGGAACAGCCTCACTGCCCACACCTCAATGCCCACATCCGACACTGCAGTTCTCTCTCACAGTTCAGAGCTTCTCTTAAAACCTGTTGACTTCTGCCTACTCTGAGCTATTCTGGTCCTCTCACAGGCATTGGAGGTTGTGCCTGTACTGTTTCTTTTTCTCGCTGCTGACGTCTTCACTGGTAATTATTCGGGGGGTGGGGGGTGGGGGGACGCTAGGAGAGAGGGAAGCGAGAGAGAGAGAGAGAGAGAGAGAGAGAGTGTGTGTGTGTGTGTGTGTGTGTGTGTGTGTGTGTGTGTGTGTGTGTGTGTGTGTGTGTGTGTGTGTGTGTGTGTGTGTGTGTGTGTGCACGTGGATGCGGGGGAAGAATAAAGGATAAAGTGAGCTATGAAATGCGTTGTTAAATTAGGTTGGGCGCTGTTGTAATGTTTCTTTTATAGCGCTTTGAGCCTCACGCATCCCCCGAATAAAGGGATTCGACATGTTAGAAATGCATTGGTTGTTATTCTCTTCTTCTTCTTCTTCTTCTTCTTCTTCTTCTTCTAGACACATTTCTTTGTGTGTAACAAACCGCAAAAACAAACTACACATCCTGACCATGCGCAGCCGGCAGCAGACCGCTGTTCGGTCCACTCATCCACGCGGCCCCGCGCTCCACTGGCTGACCACTATTAGGCCTGGGCCCGTATGCATGGAAAAGGGTTTCGCTACCCTGCCGGTAAACGCTACCCAGGCGGTAGCTACCGTGGCGGTAAGAATTTGGTTTGGTTCGCATGCATGAGTCACGGAAGGGCCGGCAGGTAACTAACTGTCGGTTATTTTTAGATGATGGAACTCCTATTGGGGTTTTCTCTGTTATTAGAGCCTCTACGCATGCGCGTCAGATAATTCAGTGTTTTCTGCCCGCACGGCCAACAACAACAACAACAAAACTGGACGCGATGAATGCAAATGGGAAGACTCAGCTTTTCACGAACTTAGTCTGCCATTCGAACGCACACACCGCAGTAAGAAAGACTTGTTCAGAGAGAAAAAACAACAACAACAAAACGAAAAACAACAACAACAACAACAAGAAATAAACAAACAAACAAAAAATAATAAAAAAATGGGGAACTGGAGCCGTCCAGGACAAACCGTTTGACGAGCTATTGATGTTCATTGTTGGCAAGGATTCAGCGCTGTTCTCCGGCCTGTGAAAACGGGAGGTAGCGCGCCCTTCCGATTCAAATGTTCGAGCTCCTCTTTCAGTTCGTTTGTCATTTGGAGAATATCCGCTCGTCGGAATCTAAACTGCCAAAACAGTTCCAAATCATTAGATTTGTGTAAAGGGTTTGTCCTGTCCCGAAAAATCCGATTTCTTCGAAGTAGTCGTCTCTGGCGGTAGCGTAGCAGAATAAGAGCGGCCATTTTTAATTCCGTTACCTCCTCCGGGTAGTGTTTACAGGGAGGAACTCGCAGCGGTAAATTAACCCCAAGGCAGGCGCGGCGGGTAGGCCTACCTGGCACCCATGCATAGCGATTTGTCAGTCTACCCCCGGAGGTAGCCGTTAACTTGGAGGTAGCGCGTCTACCTTGGACCCATGCATACGGACCCTGGTGGTGTTTTCACTTTTACCTCGCCATGGTTCATTGTTGCCTCGCGTCCACAGAGACCGTACGAACTATTAGGGATAGGAGTCCAGGACGGCCACCCCGACTTTCACACAGCTCCTGAACTCAGAGAGAGAGACAGACAGACAGACAGACAGACAGACAGACAGAGAGACAGACAGAGACAGAGAGACACACAGAGAGAGAAATAGTTCAGTGTTGCTTTACGTCCACAGAGATCATAAGGACTATTAGGGACGAGAGTCCAGGACGGTCACCTCGACTTTCACACAGCTCCTGAGCTCTGTGCCAGGTTTTCCGAGATGAGAAAACCCCGATGTGCTACGTGTTACAGGCCTGCGCACTTTGAGGACACCATGGCAGCGGATTAACACGTGGCTCTGGTAGCAATGTGTAGAAATCCCCTGCACTCTAGCCGACAGGACAACGCGACTCTGTAGCTGTCGGCTTTCCCAGTCAATTACGGGAATAACGACAGTGGGGAAAATCCTAATGGGGAAATAAAACAAACACAAACGAACAACCCGTCACTGTTCACTGTTGGATTATCGATTCTGGCTCTGCAAAAAAAAAAAAAGGAAAAAAAAAAAAAAAAAGTTGGCGTCCAGTTCAACACCGCCAGTTTCAACTGACAAATGAGCTTGTTAGAAATCTGAAATCGTAAACTGACTGAAATATTTCCTTCCTACCAGTCATCATTGGTTTAGATTGACAAATGAGCTTTGCTAGCAATGTGACGCCCTAGTCGCTGAGACTTACCTCCAAGTTTGGAGAAACGTGACTTCATTATTTGTTCTACAATTATCTATAACACCGCCCTTGTTCATTATCAACAAAACTCGTCCAAAATAGAAACTGATTAGCTGTGTCACTTGGCTGGGGAGAAAGTGGATCTGTTTCTACAAAAACAGGTGCGTGCGTGCGGAAACAAAATTTTTAATCACATCCAAACATACAGATTCTGAATGGAATCATCGCTCGAAACATTTTCTAGAATCAACCAAATAAAGCAGAAATTCTATTTGTTCACTTGAAAAATCGCCTTGAATGAACAAAATAAAGCAGAAATTTCATTTATTCGGTTGAAAATTTCTCTAGAATCAACAAAATATAGCAGACATTTCATTTGTTCACTCCAAACACTTTTCAGTATCATCAAAACAAAGCAGAAAGTTAATCTGTTCACTTACAACATCTAGAGTCACCAAACTAAGGCAGAAGTTTCATTTGTTCACTAAACAAATCATCCAGAATCAACAAAACGAAACAGGAATTTCATTTGTTCATTCAAAACTTCTTTTAGAGCCAACAAATTTCTGTTGTTCACTCAAAACACCTAGAATCCACAAAACAAGCGACATTTTCCGTTTCGGGCAATACGTTTCCACGTATACTGTATTTTGTTGCGCCTTTTACAGACCTGAGGAAAACGGTGCTGCACTATAAACTGCGGCAACTACATTGACACGATGTCCAGGCACTGCAAGAGGGCGGCAAGAGCTCAGTTTGCAGGGCGCCTGACTGAAAAGCTAGGCACAATAGTGACGCGGGTTCGAGTCCCCGGTCAAGCTTCCAGTGCAAACTTTCTTACGGTGTCAGTATAGCCCCCGTGTGCAATCGCATTCGTCAACATCGGCGCGCACGTTAAAAATCCCAAACACTGGCAGCCATACCATTGTTTGGACACACAAAAATACACGAAAATACCCAGGTAATGCGACCTGAATTTCTCGCAAGGGACAATGAAGTACAAAAGCAGCTTCCTCCCCCCCACCCCCCACCCCTGCCCCAACTTCCCCCCCCCCCCCCACACACACACAAGTACGGTCGCTTATAACAGTCATTGATTTTAAAATATGTATGGATATGGGGCGGGGGAAAGCGGAGGGATTTTAAAGTGTTTTATAAATATGGGTCCAGATTATCTTCAAACAGACTGAATTTCTTAAATCCATTTTACCTACGTAAGTCCCATATTTATTACTCTCGTTCAAATACACTTCAGTGTTTGGGTACTAACTGATCATAATCCGCTTAAAGTACCAATTTCCAAATGTAACTTTGATAGCAGTGGTAGAGAGGTAGTATTCTAAAAATGAAAAGAACAGGCGACGACATCCGTCAAAAAACAAAACAAAACAAAGCAAAACCAACAGCAACAACAACAAAAACAGGAGTAATTTGGGGTAATTCTATTATTTCAGGTTCCCTAACGACCTCTCCATCTTTTAGACGCAACTTGGCGGCCGGATTGGGGTCTGGGTTTCCTCTGATCCGAGACCACTGTTCGGCACGCAGACTCTTTCCGCTCTCAGCGACTCGAGGTTTTTGTCACTGCCCTGTTCGTGCTCTGTGTGCGGGAGGGACGTTTTTAGCCCTAAGCTGCTGCCGGTTTGCCTGGAGGGAGAAATTAACACCGCTCTCCACCACGCCATTGAAGCAGCGGATTAAAAGATCGATAAACAAAGGAAAGGCAGGTGTTACTCCGCTGCTAACTGTTGTGGCTGACGTTTGGACACACGTCAAACACATAAAAGGTTCATGAGAACGCTATTTATTAGGACAAAACACAGCCTGCTCATTTTCGGGGTAATCCCCTTTATTAAGCTGCAAAACGACACTTAAACAACGGTTAAACGGTGAAAAACGATGAAAAATGAGATGGAGAGCTAAGACGCTTATCCGTTTTGGGTTGAGCTATGTTGTTTTCGCGTCCAATGCATGGAGGAGTCAATGGCCAAAGCCCTTTCCGATGCATTATTGGCCAAATGCTTCAACGATGAAGGGTGCACCATTTTGTCCCGGTTGAAGAAAATATCGCTTTCATCTCATGAACAAACTCAAAAGGGAGCGGGGGAGAGGGGGGAAGGGTTGGAGGGGGATGGGGGGGGGGGGGGGCGGTACTGAATGACTTGAGCAATGACTCAGTCAACTATTTACAACGGGCAAGAACGCGCGCAAGTCTTTTACGACAATTGCTTGGCTTTATCTTTGTTTGGTGCCAGCCGCTGTTTTCTGTTGATAATGTTGAAGGCAATCACTGTCTTGTGAGATACAACTGTATTACCTAGATCCTGATCTATATGCCTGTATTTCTTGGCCATGTATTATGAGACTGACGTGACGCTGTGCTTTGCTCGGAGCTCGTTTCTAGAGCTGGGACAGGCGCGTTATAAATAAATTTATTATTGTTATTAGATATCATTTCACTGCACGGGTTGTACCCGCCTTGGCTAGGGATTTGTCGCTGTCATAGCCTGGAACCACTAAGACAACAAGACGGTCCACTCAGACAGTACTGGGTGTTCTCACCCTACCGGTCACACCAGCACCAGATTCCTGGATGCTCAAAATGTTTAAAAAAAAGAAGACTTTGTGTAGGAGGTGTTGTAGTGCGGCACCTTGATAATCTACCTAGGGTTTTTCTGCAGTGCAAGGGCTGGTGGCCACTTGGATCACAAAATACGTACATATGTTATTTGTGTATATGATTATTTTTCTTCTATTTTTCCCCTCCCTTTTTGTACTCCCCCCTCCCCGCCTCCCTCCCCCCGTCCCCCATCTGCCCCTGCCCGCCGCCCCTCTTCCCGCCCCCCCCCCCCCCCAGCCCACAACTGATGCAGTTTTGTGACCTGTGTTACGTGGGTGCACAGACGAGTGGTTTCGTGGGACCGGGAATTAATTAATTTCCAGCTTATGTGTACATTATTTTTGTGTACCGTGTTGTGTATGTTGATATGAGCACTCGCTCAAGTCAGTTAAACCATTTGAGTCTTGAGTCTTGAGTTTTGATTCCTGGATGCAAGCGACGCACAGAAAGAACACCAAGATTATATTGAAATGGTATGCGCTGCCTAGTTCTGTGTAGACTATTGAAATGGTATGCGCTGCCTAGTTCTGTGTAGACTACTGAAATGGTATGCGCTGCCTAGTTCTGTGTAGACTATTGAAATGGTATGCGCTGCCTAGTTCTGTGTAGACTATTGAAATGGTATGCGCTGCCTAGTTCTGTGTAGACTACTGAAATGGTATGCGCTGCCTAGTTCTGTGTAGACTATTGAAATGGTATGCGCTGCCTAGTTCTGTGTAGACTACTGAAATGGTATGCGCTGCCTAGTTCTGTGTAGACTACTGAAATGGTATGCGCTGCCTAGTTCTGTGTAGACTATTGAAATGTTATGCACTGCCTAGTTCTGTGTAGACTATTGAAATGTTATGCACTGCCTAGTTCTGTGTAGACTATTGAAATGGTATGCACTGCCTAGTTCTGTGTATACTATCTTCAACCGCTACGTTCCTTGCACCGATGAAATGAAATGGAAAGGAATCCCCCGAAGACTGCGTGTGACTGCCTATGTAATAATCTCAACTTAAAAACAAAACAAAAACGGTCACACGCAAAAAGCCTCCCACCCCATGGAATGCATTGTCAGTGTACAATTGCATATACCGGGTGACCCCACACAGTGTACAATTGCATATACTGGGTGACCCCACACAGTGTACAGTTGCATATGCCTGGTGACCCCACACAGTGTCAATTGCATATACTGGGTGACCCCACACAGTTTCAATTGCATATACCGGGTGACCCCACACAGTGTTCAGCTGGGGAACGCTACAAAACAATATTTCGTAAGATCTGTGTGTGTGTGTGTGTGTGTGTGTGTGTGTGTGTGTGTGTGTGTGTGTGTGTGTGTGTGTGTGTGTGTGTGTGTGTGTGTGTGTGTGTGTGTGTGTGTGTGTGTGTGTGTGTGTGAGTGTGTGTGTGTGTGTGTGTGTGTGTGTGTGTGTGTATGTGTGTGAGTGTGTATGTGCGTGTGTGCATGCATGCGTGCATGCGTGTGCGTGCATGCGTGCGTGTGTGTGTGTGCGCGCACGCGCGCGCGCGTGTGTGTGTGTATACATCTTTCACATAGTTATTCTTGAACGCTTTTTGATGTCTATATTATATGTTCGCTTTTTGTTAAATTGCTGATAACATTTTCCATCTCGATGTACATTATGTGTGTGTTATATTATACTTGTTCAGCGCTTTGAGCCGCAGGGAAGGCGCTAACAAATTTCCCTTATTATTATTATGGAAAACTGACAGGGTAAGACTACCAGTCATTCAAATTCCACTATGTTTCAGGTCCTATCTCGTTTGTTTTGTTTATTAGGGCATGCACGAAACTAGCGGAAAACGGTTGACACAGTGACGTGTTTCTAACGACATTGGGGCGACGTGGGGGGCGACATGGGAAGGCAGGGGAGGGATCACAACAGGACATGAAAGAAGGGAGGTAAGCAAGCCGGTAATGATCAGACACCGGTCAGACAATAGATCATGTAACCCTTACCGTTTCCATCCTCTCTCAGGGAACCCTTAAAACAGCCATGGCAGGCAGTATGTACAGCAGCAGGTGCAGGAGTGTATTTGTGGACACATCCTGGTGTCCACGTCCCCCACACCCCCACCCCCACCCCGTCCCCCAACCCCACGACAAAGCTAGGCCTGGTGTGTATTTGTGGACACATCTTGGTGTCCAACACCCCACCACCTCCACCCATCCACCCTACCGACAAGGCTAGGCCTGGTGTGTATTTGTGGACACATGTTGGTGTCCACCTCCCACCCCCCACCCCACCCCACACGCCCTACCGACAGGGCTAGGCCTGATGTGCATTTGTGGACACATCTTGGTGTCCAACACCCCACCCCACCCCCCACCACCACCCCACCCCATCGACAAGGCTAGGTCTGGTGTGTATTTGTGGACACACCCTGGTGTCCAACACCCCCAACCCTACCGACAAAGCTAGGCCGGGCGTGTATTTGTGGACACAGTCATCTCCAACACCCCCCAACCCTACCGACAAGGCTAGGCCTGGTGTGTATTTGTGGACACACCTTGGTGTCCAACAGCCTCCCTCCACCCTACCGACAAGGCTAGGCCGGGTGTGTATTTGTGGACACACCTTGGTGTCCAACAGCCTCCCTCCACCCTACCGACAAGGCTAGGCCGGGTGTGTATTTGTGGACACACCTTGGTGTCCAACAGCCTCCCTCCACCCTACCGACAAGACTAGGAGGTCTGGTGCGCGGGAGGAGGGACTGTTCCCGGAGGAAGGACAGGAGGAGCCGCCTCTGAGGTCATGCATCGTTGGCTTCCTCTTCCTTCTTCTTAACTGCCGTGATTCCAGTTGCAAGTCATGCAGCATTCATGTCACTGCACGTGTTGTCATGCCTACAGGTTAGGTGTCCCACTGCTTTTCTCTGCATCGCTTCCGTCTTCATTTCTTGTCGGATTCTCACGCCTAACCGTTCTCTCTCTCTCTCTCTCTCTCTCTCTCTCTCTCTCTCTCTCTCTCTCTCTCTCTCTCTCTCTCTCTCTCTCTCTCTCTCTCAATACACTCTCTACTGTTGTTAATTAAGGCATCCTCTCTCACTCCGCTCTCCAGAGAACACACACACACACACACACACACACACACACACACACACACACACACACACACACACACACACACACACACACAGCCTACACAAGTTGCACTGATCAGCGAATTTGCGTGTGTGGTCATTGTCCGCACGAAGGTGATAATACACTCGAACCCCCTCCCTCCCTCCCCGCCTGTTCTATTCCCGATAGACAATTTAGCCCAGTATACCTCATTTGTCATGGTCAGGTTATTTTCAGCCGCCAGTCGACGCTTTTCGCTTCTGCTAGCTGTTGTCCACATTAAGTAAGGAGAAATTTGAGTGAGTGAGTGCATCAAGCACCGCACTATCATTATAGTCTCACAGAAAAGGCTCAATTGGCTCAGCTGTTATCTGTCCAGACTCGTTTTGGGTTGTGGTTGCTGGGTACCTTATTGTTGTTGTTGTTGTTTGTTTGGTTTTCCATTTCCTTACTGGAAGACCAGCCATCTTGCTAGAGGGTCGTGGGGAAAAAACAAACAACAACAACAAAAAACAGCGAACAAGGGGAGCGAATTCTCATGCGACCCAAAATCGAAGCATTTGTTGCTTGATATTTAGGTCCAAGCATATGTTTATTCTATATCAGGTAAAAAAAAAAAAAAATGGAAGAGGAGGGGGGAGGATTAACTGTTTTCTTTACTTCCGTCGTCCAAGGGCGAGCAAAAACACACAAAATAATAGCAGAAGAAGCTACACGTCAGTTTTTTAATGATGGTGACTGTCTCCCTTGAATAATGTGAACGAAGGAAACCATCTTGGTTTTTTCTTTAACACACCAAGATATGCACTCCACACACTGCATACGACTCCAAGGATGTCGTAAACCAGTGCTGGGAGTTTGCATAAGACTTTGCCGTAAGTGAGACGCAAACGCAAATTGCAAAAACACGTGCCTGGGTGAAAAAGGAATACATACAGGAAGACCCGCTCCATCACATTGCCTGGTTGTGATCTTTTGCGGGCAGACACTAGGCCTGTTGTTGAATCTGTTCTGGTGTTTCTGTTATGACTCTTTCCCTTCTCTGCCTCTGTCAGGCGGTAAAAATGAAGATTCCTTCGGTGGCAGATTCTAGTTTATCTCTGTTCAAATTTAGCTAGCGATGGTCCTGGTGGGTATTAGATCTGGTATTGTTGCCGACACCGGGGACTAGGGGTGGGGGGGAGTGTGTGTATGTGTGGAGAGAGAGAGATGGTTTCCGATACAATGTTATGATTCTCGTTTGTTGGCCTCTCATTGTGGTTGGCCTCTCAAGCTGAGAGATGCAATGTCGTTATGGGTTATAATAACCACAGCATTTTCACTGTTTACCGCAATAGCAATATCGTTTCGAAGTATCATAGCCCTCCCCGTCCTCTCTCTCTCTGTGTCTGTCTGTCTGTCTGTCTGTCTGTCTGTCTGTCTGTCTGTCTGTCTGTCTGTCTGTCTGTCTGTCTGTCTGTCTGTCTGTCTGTCTGTCTCTCTCTCTCTCTCTCTCTCTCTCTCTCTCTCTCTCTCTCTCTCTCTCTCTCTCTCTCTCTCTCTCTCTCTCTCTCTCTCAACCCTCCTCTTCTCTTCCCGCCCCCTCTCTGAGAACTGTCTGCAAAGTATTTTCAAATTACACTTGAACATTTCGCACACGTTCTCAAAAAATGTAACTAATCGCAACGTGTTTGTGTCTGCCAGCGTTGACCGGTTTCCTCTGACACTAGATAAGATCTTTGATATCCAGCTTGTCACGGAAGAATATCGAGACGGCAGCGAAGAAATCAAAGCTCGCCTTAGGAATCGGAAGAGCAAAGTTATAATTCGCAAGGTTGCTGAGACAGCTGTTGTTTAATGAACCATCTTTCGGTGTTTTTTTCTCTCCGCGTTTACGGCCATTGACGCTCAGCGATTTGAGCGTGGACGGATGGAGAGGTCTGGATGATGGAGGTTAACGAAACTGCGTACTCCAACAATTGTGCATTTTGGAGGCTGTTTTTCCCCCAACACAGTCCTGAGAAAAGGTTTAAAATCAGACCAAAATTGTTGCTGTTTAGAACTTTGCTTTGCGTTCTCGAGAAGCTGGAAATATAATAAAGCAGGAGGTTGTACAGCATCTTGTAAGCAGACTGAAAGCAATCTGCCAGTGACATTATATGTCGTGTTATGGCCACGAAAAAAAGCACTTTGCAAGTGACATCAAAACACGTCCTAAGGCAGGAAAGTATTTTGCCAGTGACATAATATGACGTCCCAAGACAGGAAAGCAATCTTCCAACGACATCATATGACGTCCTAAGGCAGAGAAAGTAATCTGCAAATGACGTCATATGACGTCTTAAGGCAGGGAAAGCAATCTGCGAATAACATCGTATGACGTCATAGGGCAAGGAAGCAATCTGCAAATGACATTATACGACGTCATAAGGCAGGGAAAGCATTTTGCCAGTGACATCATATAATATCATACAACGGGAAAGGAATCAAAAGAAACACATTGTGAAATACGAAACAATCAAAAACACACCCAAAAATAAATACACACACACACACCGTCTCCCTCAGAGTCTCTGTTTCTCTCTCCCTTTGTCTCTCTCTCTCTCTCTCTCTCCCCCCCCCCCCCCCCCCCCCGCATCCCCCCAATCTTCAGTCATTAAGCGCAGGCGCCCGGTAGACAAAAACTGAATGAAGCCCGACTTACCACCATCACGCCTACTGATTGAACGGCAATGCAATCTGGCAAGTACAGGGAAGGAAAACTTCCCATGACAGTGTACACTTGCTTACCCAGAGAACGGCAAGTCAGCCCGGCGTTCAGCGCAGTGAAGCAATCCCCAAAATGTGTGGTGACAAAAACAGAATAGAATGACGCCCACACCCACCCATTATGTGTGTGTGTGTGTGCGTGCGTGCGTGCGTGCGTGTGTGCGTGCGTGCGTGCATGTGTGCGTGCGTGCATGCGTGCGTGTGTGTGTGTGTGTGTGTGTGTGCGCGCGCGCGTGCGTGCGTGCGTGTGTGTGTGTGTGTGTGTGTGTGTGTGTGTGCGTGCGTGGGCGTGCGTGCGTGTGTGCGTGCGTGTGTGGTTTTTTGTTGTTTATGTCGAGTTCAGTGATACCTGAGGCAGGTAGCAACCCGCTGATTAGGAGCCAGTCTGACTTCCTCTCGTGAAAAGTCACACACGACACAGGGCGGGCCGCTTCTCCTCTTTCTCGGCTCCAACCCCCTCCTCCTCTTTTTAGTGCTCTCTGTGTTTGCTCTTTATTTGTCTGTCCCTAAGGCTTTTTCGGTTGTTTTTGTTTTTTGTTTTGTTTGTTTGTTTTTGTTGTTGTTGTTGTTGTTGTTGTTGTGTGTGTGTGTGTGTGTGTGTGTGTGTGTGTGTGTGTGTGTGTGTGTGTGTGTGTGTGTGTGTGTGTGTGTGTGTGTGTGTGTGTGTGTGTGTGTTTATGTTTTTCGCTGGAGGCTTCTGTTTTTCGCTTCTTCTTTTTTTCCGGGTGGAGGTTACTTTACTCTCAGCAGCCATCTGGCACAGTAATATCGTCTCACTTTTCTCCGAACCATCCAGCTGCCACTGACACCATCGATCGCCTGGAGGAGAGAGGCGCGCAAAGAGGAAGCGCTCGACTTGGAAAGGACGAGAAGGGCCATCGTCTGACACAAGAAGTGAAGTGCGCATGGGCTTTCCCGACCGCTTCAGTCTGACTAACAGTCCCTTGTTTTCGTGGAGATCTACAGCACTGAACTGGGACAGTCTGACTAACAGTCCTTAGTTTCTTAGTTTTCATGGAGATCTACAGCATTGAACTGGGACAGTCTGACTAACAGTCCCTTGTTTTCGTGGAGATCTACAGCACTGAACTGGGACAGTCTGACTAACAGTCCTTAGTTTTCATGGAGATCTACAGCACTGAACTGGGACAGTCTGACTAACAGTCCTTAGTTTCTTAGTTTCGTGGAGATCTACAGCACTGAACTGGGACAGTCTGACTAACAGTCCTTAGTTTCTTAGTTTTCATGGAGATCTACAGCATTGAACTGGGACAGTCTGACTAACAGTCCCTAGTTTTGATGGATATCTGCAGCATTGAACTGGGCCAGTCTAACTAACAGTCCCGTGTTTTCGTGGAGATCTGCAGAACTGGCCATGGCAGTGATATTCTTAAGCCATGAGCTATTTAACCTGTGAATACCTGCAGCAGATGGTACCTCGGGTTCTCATTTCTACCAAAGGACTTGAGACTGAAGGCCGGGGGGAGGGGGCCGGGAAAAGAGGGGTGGGGGGAGGAGAGAGAATGTTCCTGAGCAAAACAGGATTCGAACTTACAACCTGTCCATCCGCTGTTTGAAGCCTCTGTCATTCGGCTACGTCTCTTTACGTGTTTAAATCACCCGACCACGCCTCTTCGTGCGTTTATTCAGTCGAACACGCCTCTTCGTACGTTTAATCACTCGACCACGCCTCTTTGCCTGATTAAATCACCCGGCCACGCCTCTTCCTGCGTTTAATCATCCAGCCACGCCTCTTTGCCTGATTAAATCACCCGGCCACGCCTCTTCCTGCGTTCAATCACGCGGCCACGTCTCTTTGCGTGTTTAAATCACCGGCCACACATCTTCGCGTGTTTAGAATCCACTTACATTTCGATTCTGAGTGCAGTGCTTTACTCATCACTTGGCCACGCCTCCTGGGCTGGTTTCCACGTCTCCTCACCTAGCCTGCTGCTGCCTCAGGGCGTGTTTCTGCAGCTGCCACCATGGCCACAGGGGCACGCTGTCAGGGCCACGGGGATCGGGTCTCGTCTTCGGCCTTGACAGTACAGACACTCCACTTTGTGAGCCGGTTTGGCCCAGCGGTAAGGCGTTAGGCTGGTAAGCGGAAGGACCTCGGTTCGATACCGCTTCGGCTCTCCTTTCTCTTCAAAAGGGTTGTGGTTTGTGGACACTGTCTTGTGACTTTGTCCACCACTTCCTACTGAAACATTAAAATGGCTCTCGTCGCTGCCTGTCTTAATGCAGGAATCATTCTGGTGGTGACAGTGTAGCGATAGGTATATAATCTCCCTCTCCCCCCACCTCCGTACCCCCCCCCCCCCCCCCCCCCGCTTCTCCTCGTCCCTAATAAGTCTCACGGTTTCTGTGGACGTTAAGCACCATGTTTACTTAGACAATCAGTCCCAGTGATGATGTATCTCTGTGGAAATCGGTCCCAGTGATGGTGTATCTCTGTGCAAATCGGTCCCAGTGATGACGTATCTCTGTGGAAATCGGTCCCGGTGGTGATGTATCTCTATGGAAATTCGTCCCAGTGATGATGTATCTCTGGAAATGGTCTCAGTCTCAGTGATAATGTATTTCCGTGGAAATCGGTCACAGTTATGATGTTTTGGTGTACTATTACACTGTCGCAGGGGACACAATTCCCGCGCAGAAAATCTCGCGAAATCAGACCACCGCATTAATTGGCTGTCCTTGGCGCATGCGTTGTCAGGGATGGTTACTAATTGTGAGCTTTTGATGCTAGTAAGCCCTTGGACGAAGCAAGAAAGGGGTATTTCAATATAATAACTACTTATCTGAACATAATTACATGGTACATATGTCTTTTGACGCTCGGTTCCAGCGGTTCCTTGTGTCAAAAGCACATAATCAGTAATTATGTGCCCATAAATAGTCATTACGTGCATTCTTACTCATTATGAGCCTTTCGTGCTGTTTCAAGCGGCTTTCTTGCGTCAAAAGCACATAATTACTGATTATGTAATATGCCCATAAATAGTCATTATGTGCATTCTTACTCACTATGAGCCTTTCGTACTGTTTCAAGCGGCTTACTCGCGTTAAAAGTACACTAACTACTGTGCACATTATTAACAATGAGTCCAGTCTTGGAGGTGCTGTGGTGCAAGTGAATGGCGAAAAGCAATCCGTTTGGCGAAACGGGCAGAGAAATGACCACAACGTTAACGGGATCCTAAAGCATGGCGAACCCTCCACAGGTAACTGGGTTTGTGTAAAACTCTAAGCACTGATTTGCGACATCCTTCCTCCAAAGAGAAAGGTGCCAGAAAGCGATGCTGGGAGTGTGGGTGTTGTACACAGGCGATCTGCTCACAGCTCTTCCACCGCACTTCAGTACGCCTTGTCCCACTTCATTACGTTCTACAAATCACCGTTTATCGCAACAAAGGTGTGCAGTTCCTTTTTAACAGCGTCCGCTTCACAATGCAGATCAGGGAGTTATGGAATCCCCAAACACAAAAGGCGATTCGGCGTCCAACTTGGGAGAAGTGAAATTCACACCTTTCTATCCAGACTTGATTGACACCTCCATTAAGCATACATAGTGAAGGGCTCTCTCCCTCGTGGCCCCTTACTCCGCATTTTGAAAGCTTCCATCGCCTGGCCGTCACTGCACCGCTAAACGGCTCCCATGATGCTCTTCCGGAGTAACGGAATGTGTGATGTCTCTCCGGTCTCTTGCAGCGTTCCAGTCCCGCAGCGTTCCATTCCGACACGTGCTGTGGCGGGGTCAGGGTGGATCAGTGACGTGTGCCACACCTCCACATCCACTCCAAGGGCCGCTGTGTCTGTGTAGCTGAACCCATGGACCTCCATGTGTAAGTCCCTGGCTGAACCACTGCCAAGTGTCCGTCTCTCCCTTCCTCGCCCCGACTAGCGCAGGCCTTCCGCGCTATTGGGCAATTCAGCGATGCTGTTTGCAAGAGTGAATGCCCTTCATAATCTTTCGCGCAAGAAGTCGTGAAAGGTCGTAGCTGCCACTTCCGGGCCGATTTCTGACAGGCGTTGGTTCACGCTGTGTATAACAATGGAAAATGAACCTAGAATTGCGAAGCAGTACAAATGCCACTACTGTTGTGTTTGCAAAAATTACAGAGGAAAGGTGATGGAGAATGGACCAAAAAAGGTGTCTTTACATCGTTTTTCGGCTGACCAGAAGATCGCGAGTTCGTGACAAAAATACGTTTTGGAGTATCATATAACGCGAACAACAAGTTATTGCTTCTTGCCAAACACGTTAAATGCCTTTAAAGTTGGCGCTGCAAACTTCGCGAATTTATTGTCATCGCCTTCCATTTTGAAGAAAGTACGCACAGGATGTAAAAGCAGCAAAGGGACTTAAGCGATGCCCGGTAAAAGTCAAGGGAGTTAGCAACCCGGTCTGAACCGCCCAATAGTGTAATGCCTCTTCCGTACTATGGTGTAGTGCCTCTGCTGTACTAGTGTATTGTCTCTGCCCTACTATAGTGTAGTGTCTCTGCCCTACTATGGTGTAGTGTCTCTGCCCTACTATGGTGTCGTGTCTCTGCCATACTATAGTGTAGATGATGATGAGTTGATGCTTAATGTCCTCAGATGTCAGTTGACATATTAGGGACAAGTTGTGACCAATGCCGAAGCACGGTTCAATAATTCTTTACGTCCACGGAAACCAGAAGGCTCGTTAGGACGGACAGCCCAGGACGTCCACCTCGACTCTCACACAGTTCCTGAACTACGACTATAGTGTAGTTTGGTTTAGTGTTGCTTTACGTCCACAGGGGCGAGTTGGCCTATTAGGGACGGGGACAGAGTGGGAAGGGGGCGAGAGAGTGAAAGGCTCGACCGCGGAAACCGCCTGAAAAAGACCGGAGAGACCGTGGACCGCCGCCAGAACAATGGAAATGTTAAGGCGATGTCCCCTCGCCATTGCCCAGCGGCTTGTGCACTGCGGAATTGCTCTTTCAACTGCTGTGCTTGACAGAGTCTCTAAGAAAATGTCCGTTGCACCGCTGTTGACGAACAACTTGGACAACTCGAAGCAAAAGACGTCCAACTTGCTCAGCCCAGCACCATCTCCCTACTCATGATCTCTTCTGGGCAAAAGTGAGGGTCCAGCTCCACCTCACTCCTCTAAGATCTCTTGAGATTTTGATCTTGCCGGAACCCTGTTATAGTGTAGTGTCGCTGCTGTGCTATTAACTATAGTGTAGTATCTGCCGTACTATGGTGTCGTGTCTCTGCCATACTATAGTGTAGTGTCGCTGCTGTGCTATTAACTATAGTGTAGTACGACGTGTCTGCCGTACTATGGTGTATTATGGTACGTGGCTGTGTATGGTGGAGCCCAGAGCGTTTTAGTCACCGAGAAATCATTCTTCATTAATTTATTGTGCTGTCGGTTTTACTTACTTACTTACTGTCGTTTGACACGAATTATGTCAGCGTTCTTTGCTGGACGCAGTAGCGTCCCTTGGCGCGAGGCCGCATTGTCAGGGACAACGGCTGGCTCGCGAGGACAGCAAAAATATCTCTCCCCCCCCCTTCCCCCCTCCGCTTCTTTGCTTATTTTCTTCCTTTTCCCTTCCTTTTTCCTTTTTTCTTCCTTTTTTCACCCTTTTCTTCTCTTTTTTTTTTCTTCCTTTCTTATTTCTCTTCCTTTTTTTTCCTTTCTATTCCCCCCTTTTCTTTCTTCCTTTAAAGGGTTTTTCAATAACAAGCCTGGCTATTGCAAAAGCAATTTCAAAGGACACGTTTTCAGGTCAGATTTCTCTACTTCTTCCTTTGAGTTCCGTGCAAGAGTGTAACATTTTATTGGCGGTTGCCAGTCACGGGTTAAACAGTCCAACTTTTTTCATCCCTGTCTTTATTCCTCTATAAATGTCATTCTACTAGTGACCATCCTACGGTACATGGAACACTGAGGGCTGGATAGCCTATAGGCAGCATAATAGTTAGACGAAGAATGATAGTAATGAAATGCACTCAGAAATTTGTTTCCCTTATCCTGTGCGTGCTGTCGTTTCACTGTGTGATTTTCTTAATCATCAACAGGATCAGCGTTACACCTGACTATTTCACTGACACTCTCTCCCCTTCATATCTGGAACTCACTGCTTTTAGATCAGTGTATAAAACCTGACCAGAGAAAATGTGTCAGGGTTAAAAAAAAAGTTTTAAAAAAGTGTTTTTTTCCAATCATCTGGTGAAATATTGTCTGCTTAAAATAAGTGGGGGTTGCTTTTTGTGTTTTGTTTGTTTGTTTTTTCAACCTTTTCCGTGTTTCAGTTCTAGAGTATTATGATCATAAGAAGCAAAATGTTTTCCATTCCACAAAGTGGTCTGCGGATTTTATCGACGGGTGCCCACGCCCGCCCACCCTTCAACTGATCGTTAAAACGACCGATTTTTCTGGGCGTAAAGGCAGCATGGTGCAGGCCAGCTACCCACCAACTTGTCACCGTATTCTGGCTATCTTCCACCATCAGTGACACAACGCTAACAGCAAGTATTTTTGCTTGTTGCACGGCCGAACTGTTATTTTGTTAATGAACTGTTATATAAGAAATACATTTTGTTTAAACCAACGCTAACAGCAGCAACCATCTCCGAGTTTTGAGGCCGAGCAAAGCTCCACTCGCCACCAGTTTCTCGTCGTCCTGAACAAATGCGGCTGACGGCTCGTTCAAATCCAAGAACTAGCTAACTAGCTAACCATCTTCTGACCCATTTTGTTTCGCTTTCGCCACGATAAAATGTGACAGTTCTCGTAACCTAACAGGTCGTTTTTGGCCAAAAAGACCAAAGTTTGCACGTGTGTAACGAGAAAGATTAAATGACAGCTTCGACAGGTATTTGCCGAGCTGCCGAGTTGCCGAGGTGAACTAGAATAATGATGTTTCCAAAGAAACTGCTTTCTGCTTTTGGATGATGACAACCACCCACGTACGTTATCTCGTTGAGCGTTTGTCTGAAATAAAGAGCTTTCAAAAACCACCGCCCTCCTGTACTCTGTGTTTGAAATACGTAGCTCTCAAGATTTGATCATTATCAGAGTTATGATGTTGAAGGGCTTGCATCAAGAGATGACCCTAGAGATTGTTATGCACATTTTTTACATGAATGCTGTGTCGAGAACCCGAGTCCTTTTTGGGTTGGTGAAATTAGACGAGGCAGGTAGGTGTTTCCATAGTGAGCGCAGGTGCAGCACGTCAGCGATCGCTGTCACAGTTACCGCATCGAGACAGTGGAAACACGAACCGGGAGCGATTGTGATTCTGCATGAGTGACTAGCTTCTTATAGCACGTTTTTGAATATCCACCATGAATATGGTGTGCTTAACGGCGCTGACATGGCTGGTGCCACATGAAACTGCTGCCGTCTCGGCGAGTTCTGTGTACACCATACAGCCATGCACTATGTCACTTCATGCAAAACTACATACGTCATGTGCACGCGTGTTTAGCTGTAACCTGCCACCTGCGCTTCTGATCGAATGACCGGGATCTTTTACGTGCTACTGCGGTAACACGGGGGCGCAACGGATACCGAAATAAGAGTCAGTACGGGAAACTGACTCTGGAGAAGAAATTATCCCGCCGCTCCAGCAGGGACTCGAACCCGGGAACTTTCAATCACGAGTCCGACGCTATAACCACTGAGCTATCCCCGCTCCCCACTGAATCCCAACTGAAGGGTACCTCGATCTCTGAGAGCGCTGAAGGTGCACTTCGAGCGTTCTCGAGGGCTGTTGAATCGAAGACCTACCCAGACCAGCCACTGCAAAGGAGTGAAACAACTGGTTTCATCGCACGACATCGAGTTTAGCCGCTAAGGGAAGGTTCTTTGAAAAACCGGAGTCATGTTTTGTCCCGTGAGTCCAGTCATCAGTATCCGGACACGTTTGAAGCAGTGCTAGCATTCGACAGATAATTGTCATGAGACGGCGTCTTCTGTTCTCAGCGGGCGTAAGGTCCACGAGGCATTTGCTGTCCGACAGAAAACCTGCAAGCGGGTGGGAAACACCCGAGCAAAGAGTAAAAGCTCACTGAGAAGATGCTGTAATATGTGAGCCGGTTTGGCCTAGCGGTAAGGCGTTAGGCTGGTAAGCAAAAGGACCTCGCTTCGATACTGTTTCGGCTCTCCTTTCTCTTCAAAAAGGTTGTGGTTTGTGGACACTGTCTTGTGACTTTGTCCATCATTTCTACTGAAACATTCAAATGGTTCTCATCGCTGCCCATCTTAATGCAGGAATCATTCTGGTGGTGACAGTGTAGCGATAGGTATATAATCTCCCTCTTCCCCCACCTCCATACCCCCTCCCCCCCTTCTCCCCGTCCCTAATAAGCCTTATGGTTTCTGTGGACGTTAAGCACCATGTTTACTTACTTACTTGCTGTAATATAACATCGCTGGAAATCTGGCCGACAGAGCTGTTTGTTGTCCCCGTCGTCTCGCCAGCAAACTGAGCCCTGTGTGCGGCGCTTTGCTAACGTTCCTCAAGTTCATTCATATGAACTCTTGCTGAGCGCCTCATCTCCAGATGAACCCTAAGGCTTCACAACGGCAGCTATAGCGCTCTTCTTTGAGCCTGCGCTCTAGTCGTACGCGACTCTGGATGAGTGACTGTAGATTTACACAGCGCGACTTGAATATCCACTGATGTGATTACAGTGCTGTTTGGTTGTTACATGGCTGGTGCCACATGAAACTGCTGTCGTCTTGGCGCAAGTTCTGTGTACACCATCCAACATGCACCCGTTTACAGTGTCACTTTATTCGAAGCTACATACGTAGGATGCATGTGTGTTTAGCTATGACCCACCACCTGCACTTTTGGCAGAGTAATCGGGATCTTTTACATGCTACTGCGGTAACACGGGGTTGGAACGGATACTGAAATAAGAGCACAAAAAGTTGACACCGGAGAAGAAATTCACCCGCCACTCGTGCCGGGACTCGAACCCGAGACCTTTTGATCACAAGTCCGTCGCTCAACCACTGAGCCATCCCCACTCCCCATCCAAGTCACCTCTCGCCGACAAATGATATTACCGTAAAAAACATAATGACATAAAGTTCCAGCAGTTTAATCAAACTTCGCACTTTTTCCGTTTCTAAACGCCAGCCTGTCAGATGCGAACATGATTCTCTCAGAAAATATTACAAGGGAAAGGAACAATATTTCTGTTGCATCGCCTGACCTCACACACACACACACACGCACACACACACGCACACACACACGCACGCACGCACACACACACACACACACACGCACACACGCACACGCACACACACACACGCACACGCACGCACCCACACACACACACGCACGCACACACACACACACACACACACACACACACACACACACACACACACACACACACACACACACACACACATCACAATAAATATCCACTGTACATTCTCCTGGGCCTACTGACGTCCTGTTGTCAGGCTGTTACTCTATTAGCCTACTGTGCAAGGTCACCCTCCATTACTTTTGTCACTGCAGAGCCACCAATCATCACTTCTGTCATTGTTAGGTCACTCGTCATCATTTCTGTCACTATTGGATAACCCGTCATCATTTCTGTCACCATTGCATAACCTGTCATCATTTCTGTCACTATAGGATAACTCGTCCGCCATCAGTTCCGTCGCTATTGCGTAACTCGTCCTCGCTGCTGTCACTGCTGGATCACCCGTCACCAATTCCATGTAAAAACACCACCAACTAATGAGTGATTAGGTAGCGTCACTCTGTGGCTGCCGGCTATCCGGGATGGGGGGGGGGGGGGGGAGCTGAGTTTTGCACAACAGAAACACCGAACGGGACACCGAAGAATACAACGCTGACAAGAGAATTGTAACGAGTGACGACGCAACGCTGGCACAGAGAAAGGTAACATCGGTCTTCACGTCAGTCAGGACGTCCACGTGCTTTTCTTGTCGCCAAACAACTGCCGCTCTCTGAGGAAGCCGCACGCCAGACACTTCCGGTGTCTGTTCCATTGCTTCCGGCAGCTGCGTAGGTGTAGGTATTTGTCCCGTGTCCGTACTGACATCTTAACACTCAGCGTCTGAGTCTCGGCCGATCAACAAAACGTAGCCTTTCTACGCCGTCACCTTCAATGGCTCTGCTGTTGCTGCTGCTGCTACTGCTACTACTACTACCACCACCACCACCACTACCACCACCACCACCACCACCACCACCACCACTACCACCACCACCACTACCACCACCACCACCACCAATACTACCCTACTGCTGCTGCTGCTGCTGCTGCTGCTGCTGCTTACTGCTACTATGAATACTACTACTACCACCACCACCACCACCACAACAACAACAACAACAACCACAACCACTACTACTACTACCACCACCACTCCTCCTACTACTCCTGGACATTTCTACGGCGCGTTATCTCTAGCAAAATATATCACAATGCGCTGTACAAAAACAAACAAAAAAGTTCCTACAAATATTAATGTCATACGGATAATTTGTTCTGTCAGTCTACAGCATGCACATGAACTGGTTATGTTGTTTTATTTTGTTGAAACCAACTTTTGAAAATGCTTCCATTGCGTACGCCCCGGACGAAATATCCAATACCTTTGGGGGTATAATGTAGGTCATGCCAACAGTCTTCCAAACACTGGGAACACACCACAAGGGAAGCCTGATAAGTGCATTTCCATTTTCACCGTTTAACTGTCGTTCAGCAGTTGTTTGTCGCTTGAGAAGGGGGCTTCCGAATATTCGCACGTTTCATATTGTAATATTAAATTAGCGTTTTTTGTTTTTGTTTTTGTTGTTGTTGTTTAGTGTGTTTGGATGTTTTGGGGCCTAGTGAAGCTGCGGCATGCGTCATGGCTCGGGTCTATTTTTTAATCCGAAATTAAATGTGAAATCTAACAACTAAGAACTGAGCTGTTTTTCATTACGTTATCCCACAAGCCGTTCCGTTTTGTTGGAATGGTGCACCTAGTGTGTCAACTGTAAACGCTTCGTCCTGCTCGGTTTCTGTTATGATTTATCACACTCCACCCTGTCTTCTGCAACGATCGATGTATCCTTTTTTGACTTCACTTCTCTAGGATCGTGTTCCATCGGAGAGATCGTGATGGTGACGATGTCAAAGCAGATTAAACGTACTCTTGCCGTTTTGTCTGTTCTATATTGTGGACTAAAATAAAATATTGATGTTGGAATAAAACAAGTGACTTCCAGTGCTTTAACAAAAGGTCAAAGCAGAAAAAGTAAATAAAAAATTGGAAGGGGCAACAAAAGGTGAAACAAAACAAAAAAATATGGGACGGTCACAAAAGGTATTTAAAAAAAGAAAAGATGTATTGGACAGTCACAAGAGGTAAAATGAAATGTAAAGGACAGTCGCAATTTTTTATATATTTTTTTAATTCATGGAACAGTCACAAAAGGTCTGTTTTTGGATTCTGTAGGACAAAAGGTATGAAAACAATATTGTATGGGACAGTCACAGAAGGTTAAAATCAAATCAATGGGACAGTCAGAAAATGCTACAAATATGTATGGGGCAGTTCAAAAGACCCTAGATTTCAGGCGACATTCCTTTTTCTTCTTCTTCCCTCCCCCCTCCCCCCCCCCCATACACACACAGAGCCAGCCTCACACACAGAGCCAGACTCACACACAGCCAACCTCATAGCCAGCCTCTCACACAGCCTCTCACACAGCCTCACGCACAGCCAGTCTCTCACACAGCCAGCCTCACACGCCAGTCTCTCACACAACCTCACGCACAGCCAGCCACACACAGCCAGCCACACACAGCCAGTCTCTCACACAGCCAGCCACACACAGCCAGTCTCTCACACAACCTCACGCACAGCCAGCCTCTCACACAGCCTCTCACACAGCCTCTCACACAGCCAGCCTCTCACACAGCCTCTCACACAGCCAGCCACACACAGCCAGCCTCTCACACAGCCTCTCACACAGCCAGCCACACACAGCCAGCCTCTCACACAGCCTCTCACACAGCCTCTCACACAGCCAGCCACACACAGCCAGCCTCTCACACAGCCTCTCACACAGCCTCTCACACAGCCAGCCACACACAGCCAGCCTCTCACACAGCCTCTCACACAGCCAGCCACACACAGTCAGCCTCTCACACAGCCTCTCACACAGCCAGCCTCTCACACAGCCTCTCACACAGCCTCTCACACAGCCAGCCTCTCACACAGCCTCTCACACAGCCAGCCACACACAGCCAGCCTCTCACACAGCCTCTCTCACAGCCAGCCTCACACACAGCCACAGACACACAGCCAGCCACACACAGCCAGCCTCACACAGCCAGCCACTCCCACAGCCACACACACAGCCAGCCTCTCACATAGCCACACACACAGCCAGCCACTCACACAGCCACACACACAGAGCCAGCCTCACACAGCCACACACACACACACATACACACACACAGCCAGCCTCTTACACAGCCACACACACACAGCCACACACACACACACACACACACACACACACACACACACACACACACACACACACACAGAGCCACACACACACAGCCACACACACAGCCACACACACACACACACACACACACACACACACACACACACACACACACACACACACACACACACACACACAGCCACTCACAGCCACTCACACAGCCACACAGCACACACACACACAGCCACACACACACACAGCCACACACACAGACACACACACAGACACACACACACACACACACACACACACACACACACACACATAGCCTCTCACACAGCCACCCACACAGCCAGCCTCACACACAGCCAGCCTCACAAACCGCCATCCTCACACACCACCAGCCTTACACACAGCCAGCCTCTCACACAGCCATCCTCACAAACCGCCATCCTCACACACCACCAGCATTACACACAGCCAGCCTCACACACAGCCAGCCTCACAAACCGCCATCCTCACACACCACCAGCCTTACACACAGCCAGCCTCACACACAGCCAGCCTCACACACAACCAGCCTGAGTCAAGATGCAAGAAGTGGAACTGACTTGAGATACCATACAAGTGTCTATTGTTAAAAGAAAGGGGACGGAAAATGGAGTTACTACAGAAAATTAATTCCTGATTTGGCGTCATTGCAAGCGTGTGTGTGTGCGTGCGTGCGTGCGTGCGTGCGTGCGTGCGTGCGTGCGTGCGTGCGTGCCTGTGTGTGTGTGTGTGTGTGTGTGTGTGTGTGTGTGTGTGTGTGTGTGTCTGTGTGTGTGGCTGTGTGTGTGTGGCTGTGTGAGAGGCTGGAGTGGCTGTGTGTGTGTGTGTGTGTGTGTGTGTGTGTGTGTGTGTGTGTGTGTGTGTGTGTGTGTGTGTGTGTGTGTGTGTGTGTGTGTGTGTGTGTGTGACAGACAGAGAGAGGGAGGAGGGGAGAGGGGGGAGAAGAGACAGAGTAAACTCTCCCGGACTGAAAACATTCAGTCTACAGAACGATTTTCAAGGTGACTGCTATTACTGCAAGTGGTGGTTAATTTAATCAAACGGAATACCAGACTTCAGTTGTACGCTTGTATTACTGCAAGTGGAAACGCGGTGGACAGAATTAAGTTGTCTTGAGCAATACTGTGGCGTCAATATTGTGGCGTCATGTTTATAACGATGTTTTGCACTGTAACAAAAACTAAAATATGAATTTCATGTACGACAGCGAGCACGACACTATCGTCACGTGAAGGACAGGTGTGACGTCATTAAGATGACATCAGTCCCACGTCACAGCAACTATGCGGGCGATTTCACCCGAGGACTGACCGACATCACGCCACAGTGCCGTTCGTTTTGGACTCCGCGCTGTCTCCTTCACTCGCAGCAGTTCATTTCTAACCGTCTTCATGGTCAACGCATTGAATTTCCTGATTTCAGAAGATGAAATAGAGCTTCATGTCCTCGGATGTCGGTTGACATATTAGGGACAAACTGTGACCAGTGGTTTAATGTTGCTTTACGTCCACAGAAACCGTAAGGCTCGTTAGGACGGAAAGCCCAGGACGGCCACCTCGACTTTCACACAGCTCCTGAACTCTCCTGATTCCAGAATTCAGACTCAGCGACGTTCAGGGAACTAGCCCTCTAAAAAGTAGATGTACTGTGAAGACTAGCGTTTCCACAACACAATTAAAATGGACGATTTTGTTTTAAAATTGGTTCCCCGTTGGGCATTTCCACAACAAATTAAAACGGGCGATATCGTTTTAAAATTGATTCCCCGTCGGGCATTTCCACAACAAATTAAACTGGATGATTTTGTTCTAAAACTGATTCCCCGTTGGTTTCACATTCAGTCTACAATCCGATTTTCGCCAGTAACGATTACGGGTGGGTTGCTGTATACAACACCGTCAGGTGTCGCTGATGGCCTGACGTTTTTCCGCCAATTATTTGTTTTTGTTTTCTGAGCACCTAAGAAGCATGCGCGACGACATAGAGGCGATGCATGCAACACGGGAGAACTGGGACACCAGT
>OY757543.1:26777690-26788834 GCA_963584105.1 Alviniconcha strummeri
CCCACCCACACACACACACGCACTTCCATCTAGGTAAAGCAGTTTCGTGCATTCATATTGCCGATGAGGAGCGTCAAAAGTTCCCAGATCATTTACCACATGACATTCAGTCACTTGATCATACCGTGAAGCTATCGTGGCATCAAAGATCGGAATCAACGCTATTTGATTTTTGGTATCAAGAAGCAATTCTGTTCACCTGTACCCAGTGTACATGACTACGCGAACAAGCTGTTTAGGCCACCGCTTTTGTCCTTGTCGTATTAGCTGCTGATCGTTGTAAACTGTGTGAAAGTCTTGGCATTTTAATCTGATCCGTATGCCATTCATTCCGTGTGTTTTTTCTCTTAATTCACTTACTTGTACAGAGGCTCGAAATCCTGAGAACTAAGTGGAAAAGCTCAAATCGATTCGAATCAAATCTGCTCCAGAAACCAACTTCTGTGTCTGGCGCTACGTTTTGTGTTTATTTCACGCGGCGGAATTAGTCCAGTGCTGAATTAGATATACGAGTTTAAACCTTGAACTGGATACGTCACAACAGAAGAGGATCGGTGAAACCAATTAGGCTTACATAAAATAAAAATAAAAGTATGTCAGTGAAAAGGATAGATAGGCAGAGACAGACAGACGGACAGAGGAAGTAAACATAAATTTCTTCATGGTTGAAATGTTTCACGAAATCCTCCCCCAGCAAAAGTATCCCTGCATTAAAAGGAGTGAATCATTGTAAACTCGCCAGCGTTGGTCACTGAAAACATTGTACTGGTTATTGGCATAGAATATGGCAGCACTCAACGGTCTGTCTTGAAATGACTAGACGGTGCCATTGTCAGACAGGAATGACAAGATGGTGCCATTGTCAGAAATGAAAAGATGTCGCCACTCTCCTACAGAAATGACAAGATGGCGCCACTGTCAGACGGAAATGACAAGATGGGAGAGAGGGCGAGACAGAGACACAGAGAGAGAGAGAGACTCACAGAGAGAGAGAGAGAGAGAGAGAGAGAGAGAGAGAGAGAGAGAGAGAGAGAGAGAGAGAGAGAGAGAGAGAAAGAGAGAGAGACAGACAGACAGACAGAGACAGACAGACAGACAGACAGACAGACAGACAGACAGACAGACAGACAGACAGACAGACAGACAGAGAGAGCAGATAATACTTTATTACACAAGGATAAAGATTTAAGCACAAGTCGACCTTTTTACAAGAGAGACAGAGGGAGAGAGAAATGCGTTGCTAACCTGCTCACAGTACTCAACATAATACTCTACCCGACTTTTACAATAACAACAATGATGGACACTGTGGTCAAATTAAGAACGAGAAAAGACCCGAGCGTGGTGATTGATCATCTTTCAACATAACGAAACTGATCAAGAGTTGACCGATCTGTCTCATCACTGATCAACCTCAACAACACGCGCCTTGTCAGCCTCAACAACACATCAATGATCAACTTCAACAATACACCATTCATCAGCTTCAACAATATTCCACTGATCTTCTTCCTTCCTTCCTTCTTTCCTTCTTCTTCTTCCTTTTTAATTTAAAGTCTTTTCACATGAGTGATATTAGACTCGCCTTACAGTTATCAGGCTAACATAGTGTATCAGCAATTGCACCAGTAGAAATGTATGCAAGAAAAATGCCACTGATCTACTTCAGCAATGTACTATTGATCAACTTCAACAAAATGCCACTGATCGACTTCAGCAGTGTACTATTGAACAACTTCAACAATATGCCACTGATCAACTTCAGCAATATACTATTGATCAACTTCAACAAAGTACCATTAATCAGCTTCAACGATAGACACCTGATCAGCCTCAAAAACACTCCATTGATCAATTTCAGCAATATACCCCTGATCAACTTCAGCAATGTATTATCGATCAACCAATCAATCAGTCAATGTTTTATGTCTGTTCACAGCAAGGCGGTATTAGACACACAAACTTTTAAAAATAAAAAATAAAAATTATTGATCAATTTCAACAACGTACCACTGGTTAACTTCGACAACAGATACCTGATCAACATCGACAACACACCACTGATCAATTTCAACACCACACCACTGATAAGTTAAAACAACAACAGCAACAACAACAAAACACTTGATCCACCTCAACACACCACTGATCAGTCACTTCTACAATACATCACAGATCATCTTCAGAAGACCACCACTGATCTACTTCGACTGCACAACGCAGATTTAACTAATTCATCAAAACAACAACGACAACCTTTAAAAATGAGTTATGAAACTTTACAAAACACCACTGATGAAATTCAACAACACAACACTGTAGCCGCAATTGTAGCCATGGTTGTAGCGTTGAGCGCCCAGCACTTACCGTCATGTTTCTGTGGTCTGTGGTGTGTGAGCAATGCCCTCAGCAACGGTCAAGACAACCAACAGCCGATGATGTTGATGACAGCAACGAGGACCAGCAGGCTGGACTGACGGCCAGGCAAACTGGTGCTGAGCAGGCGCGTCACGTCTGATCGGGACTGAAGACTGTGTCGTGACACCCCAAGCGAAACAGACGGCGTGAAGTCCGTTTCGTAAATTGTTTAATAACCCAGTGTTCACGGTAAACTGTCACGGTGTCAAGTTCCACGGGTCGTTCGTCCCTCAAATCCTCCTAATCAGTCTCTGATGTGCTGACTAATTTCCCTCTTCTTTTTTTTCTCTCTGTTTTGTTTTCTTTTTTCTTTTTCTTTTTCTACTTCTTTCAATTAACTGTCTCTGCTTTTCTTTATAGCTTTAACAGAATGGCCTTTTTGAAAGACAGAATGTTGTCGCTTCTTTTGTGTTTTGCACGTGATTATGTTCTTGTTGGATGTTGGCGAGATGTGACAGCGATAACAATAATGGGTGTGAAGACCAGCCGCTGCTCGCTGTGTGTGCTTGTGTTCCTGCCTCTGTCTCAGGTTGGCGCCTGCTCTGGCTGCTGGCAGCACCTGTTCGTCGTCTGTCCCGCTCTCTCGCTCTCCCACATCAGCGGCGTTGCTGCGTTTTATTCCTTCGTCATTGCTTCCCACGGCATAGTGCGTGACACGTGCCTGTTGTCACGCGCCGGCCTCGGCCAGCCACGCCCACTCTGTCACGCCCCCTCGCCTTACACGTCGCGCCTGTCGCTCTTCAGCCCATCCACAAACACCGCGTAAATACAAGTGGGCGTGTTTAGGTCCACACACACACACACACACACACACACACACACACACACACACACACACACACACACACACACACACACACACACACAAACACACGCCTCTCTGTTTATTGTGCCGTTCACTGTTCTCAGCCCCATTCATTTTCCTGCAGGTGACACAAGTACAGTTTGACTCGGCCTTGAATGTCATCAATTAATCAATCTTCCATTAACGGCAACAAAAGCAACTTGCCTTCGGTAACAGCTTGAATGGCATCTAAAAGGTAGAGTGTGCTTGGACCACTTGGCCTAATCCACTTGGTCTAATCCTGCTTGACCCAGTCTCACTTGGACTATTTAGTTTTCATTGGCCGATTCCCAGTTGGACAGTAGCAAGGATGAGAGAGTGTCTGGCATTGACAACAGACAGGATGAGGGAGTGTCTGGCATTGAAAACAGACAGGATGAGGGAGTGTCTGGCATTGAAAACAGACTGGATGAGGGAGTGTCTGGCATTGAAAACAGACAGGATGAGGGAGTGTCTGGCATTGAAAACAGACAGGATGAGGGAGTGTCTGGCATAGGAAAACAGACTGGATGAGGGAGTGTCTGGCACTGAAAACAGACAGGATGATAGAGTGTCTGGCATTGAAAACAGACAGGATGAGGGAGTGTCTGGCATTGAAAACAGACAGGATGAGGGAGTGTCTGGCATTGAAAACAGACAGGATGAGGGAGTGTCTGGCATTGAAAACAGACAGGATGAGGGATGTCTGGCACTGAAAACAGACAGGATGAGGGAGTGTCTGGCACTGAAAACAGACAGGATGATGGCGTGTCTGGCATTTAAAACAGGATGATGGCGTGTCTGGCATTTAAAACAGACAGGATGAGGGAGTGTCTGGCATAGGAAAACAGACTGGATGAGGGAGTGTTTGGCATTTAAAACAGACAGGATGAGGGAGTGTCTGGCATTGGAAACAGACAGGTTGAGGTAGTGCCTGGCACTGGAAACAATCAGGATGGGAGAATGCCTGGCATTGAAAACAGGATGGGAGAGTGCCTGGCATTGAAAACAGGATGGGAGAGTGCCTGGCATTGAAAACAGGATGGGAGAGTGCCTGGCATTGAAAACAGGATGGGAGAGTGCCTGGCATTGAAAACAGACAGCATCATATTGAAAAACTGACAGGATGATGGATTGTCTGGCATTGAAAACAGGTTGAGGTAGTGTCTTGCATTGAAAACAGACAGGATGATAGAGTGTCTGGCATTGAAAACAGACAGGATGAGGGAGTGTCTGGCACTGAAAACAGACAGCATCATGGCGAAAGTGATTTCCCTAAAACTGTCTGACTTACTTTATGCAGTGGCCATTTCGTCCATCGTTCTGTGGCTCGAACACACTGCACAGCGGCAAGGAAGACGTTTCATCACCTGGATTAAAGATTCAAGGATTTCTTCTTCTTCCTTATTGCCCCCCTGTGACATGCGGAGGATTTAAAAGAATAATCCTCCAAATCAGCAAGTCAGTTCCTACAACAGGCAAGCGATGGGAATAAGTCAGCGGTAGTCAACGCCCACAGCAACAAAGGTACGTTCCAGCTAAACACGTATGCACCTTACGTATGTGGCTTTGTATGAAGTGACATGGTGCATGGCTGTATGGTGTACACAGAACACGCCGAGGCGGCAGTAACTTCGTGTGACACCAGCCATGTCAGCGCTGTAAGCACACCACTTCGGTGGATTTTTTTAAATTTTAATTTTAAATTAAACTTTCTGTAAAAAGCTAGTCACTCATGAAGAATCACATGCGAGCGTAGTGAGTCTGCTCGAGAGCGGAGAATAGCGCTATATAAAAGCGATCAACACCTCCAACAGGGCGCAGGGTTCCAGGCGAGATCAAAAGATCAAGAGATCTTAGAGGAGGGAGGTGGAGCTGGACCCTCACTTTTGCCCAGAAGAGATCATGAGTAGGGAGGTGGAGCTGGGCTGAGCAAGTTGGACGTCTTTTGCTTCGAGTTGTCCAAGTTGTTCGTCAACAGCGGTGCAACGGACATTGTCTTAGTGACTCTGTCCAGCACAGCAGTTGAAAGAGCAATTGCGCAGTGCACAGGTCGCTGGGCAATGGCGAGGGGACACCGCCTTAACACTTCCATTGTTCTGGCGGCGGTCTACGGTCTCTCCGGTCTTTTTCGGGCGGTTTCCGCGGTCGAGCCAATCACCCTGTCCCCTTTCCCACTCTGTTCCCGTCCCTAATAGGTCATCCCGCCTCCGTGGACGTTAAGCAACATAAAAGCCAAAAAGCCTCCAACAGGCAAGGTGAGCCGGTTTGGCCTAGCGGTAAGGCGTTAGGCTGGTACGCAGAAGGACCTCGGTTCGATAACGCTGCGGCTCTCTTTTCTCAGTCTTCGAAAAGGTTGTGGTTTGTGGACACTGTCTTGTGACTTTGTCCCTCACAACTAATAAAACATTAAAATGGCTCTCGTCGCTGCCCATCTTAATGCAGGAGTCATTCTGGTGGTGACAGTGTAGCGATAGGTTTATAATCTCTCCCCCCCCCCCCCCCACTTCCATATCCCCTTTCCCCCTTCTCCCCGTCCCTAATAAGCCTTATGGTTTCTGTGGACGTTAAACACCATGTTTACTTACTTACTTACTTACAACAGGCAAGAGACGGGTACAGGTCAGCGATAGTCAACAACAGGCAAGAGACAGGTACAGGTCAGCAATAGTCAACAACAGGCATGCTAGTCACTTGCTGACTCATCTTGTGGTTTTCGTCTCTGGTGGCAGAAGGTTTGTAGAAAATGTAGGGTCAAGGTAAATTCTCAAAGCCATCACCCACAACCGTGTGCCACCATAGCATGACGTAATTTGACAAGTCATCAGCCAGACCTGAAGTGGAATGGAAACAGTAAGTTTTGATCTCTGCATCTTGCACAACAGTGCACAGGGTACATGTAAATGGGCATTTCAGATGACTGACGCGTGTTGCACTTTATTATAAAAGCTTTTTTTTTTTTCTTTATTACACTTGTTTGTTTGCAAAATGTTTTAGCGCTTTCTCGCTGTAAACGCTGTTCTGTGTGGACTGTTTGATTTTTGTTTGATAATCATATCCACTGAGCTCTGATATGGCCATAATGGTTTCGGTTACGTCCACCCACTTTCACGCTCAAATGACAGTTCGAAAAAGTGACGAATTCTTCGAAAAAGTACAAAATTTAATGTTTCCAGATCTGAATAGGAGCTGACTGAGCTATTGCTACGTGTGTTGAAAATGTTCGTTCACAAATCATGACTGGGACAACTCAGCGGACAAAGGCATACTGGGACAATTCAGTGGACAACGGTTCATGACTGGGACAATCCAGCGGACAAGGGCTCATGATTGGGACAATCCAGCGGACAAAGATTACTGGGACAATTCAGTGGACAAAAGCACACGATTGGAACAACCCAGCGAAGAAAGGCTTATTGGGATAATCCAGCGGACAAAAGTGTATGACTGAGAAAACCCAGCGGACAAAGGCTCATCACTGGGACAACCCAGAGGACAAAGGCTGATCACTGGGACAACCCAGCAGACAAACTACAAAAACAAAAAACAGAACACACAGGGAGAGGCTAGTTGGAAATTCAGATTTCTTTTAATGAAACAGTAATTCTTTATCTCTCTCCTCCCCTCTTCCACCCCCGCTCCCAACCCACCACTACCCGGAGTCTACACGATTCACGGTGTCAAGGCAAATGGCAAAGAACCGTTCAGCTCAAATAAAGAGGAAGGTTGGGGGGGGGGGGGGGCGAGGGGGGGCAGGTGTAATTAAGCCTTTCCTTCACGCACCGTCTGTCACAACAACAGGGACATCAACTCTCGCGGGCAGCGTTAATTTGGTGTGAAGGTAGCCGGCATCCACGTCACCTGTTCAGGACAAAAATACTGCTGCTCCGAACTGTTATGCACGTCGATGTTAAGGGCAAATGGTTGGTGGAGACTGACTAGATACAGACTTGCTAGGCTGGGAGTGCGTGTCCAGACACGGCCATTTTGCACGTGCTGCGGGAAATGGTGTTGTTGGATTGTGCAAACAGCGGGCCGTTGCCTGAGAACGCAGTCAGCACACACTAAAAAGTCCAAAGCTGCTAGCCAATCGACCGTTACAGCAGGAAGTGATGACAAAGGGAAATAAAGGGGTGGAACAGGCACACCTGCGCGCATTCACACACACACACACACACACACACACACACACACACACACACACACACACACACACACACACACACACGCACGCACGCACGCACGCACGCACGCACGCACGCACGCACGCACGCACGCACGCACACACACACACAGAGGGAAAAAGGAGGTGGAACAGGCACACCTGCGCGCATTTACACACACACACACACACACACACACACACACACACACACACACACACACACACACACAGTGAAAAAGGGGGGTGGAACAGGCTCACATGCGCGCAAGCACACACAACTAACTCACACACACACACACACACACACACACACACACACACACACACACACACACACACACACACACACACACACACCAAAAAGGACAACACCAATGAGACAGAAATCTGAGGTGAATCATGGTGGTATTAATACCATCGCCAACCATGGTCTCTTATGGGCATCAGAGGAGCTGTTGCACTATATGAGTATAGCATCACTCGAGTACTTTCGATTTTCGTGCTATGAACAATTCGCGTATTTATTTGACAACCTCGGGGTTTCACGGCAAACTGTGTTTACTTATCATCGCCATCATTTGCGCTTGTGGTAATATTTAACTGTGCTTTTTGCCTTGAAGTGTATTTTGTTGAAATAACCGAGTGTTTGGTAGTTCTCTCTCTCTCTCTCTCTCTCTCTCTCTCTCTCTCTCTCTCTCTCTCTCTCTCTCTCTCTCTCTCTCTCTCTCTCTCTCTCTCTCTCTCTCTCTCTCTGCTAGAGCTCTACGATTAATTTGTCAGCTCCCTTTTTTGTAATCAGTGTTCTTTTCTGATCCACTTCTTTTTTCTTTTCTTTTTAAATTCATGACTACTTTACGAAGTGATGGCTTTCCCGTGCATATTTGGAGCGTTCTGCAAACTGACGATCATCATCACCACCACCACCACAATCATCTCTCTCTCTCTCTCTCTCTCTCTCTCTCTCTCTCTCTCTCTCTCTCTCTCTCTCTCTCTCTCTCTCTCTCTCTCTCTCTCTCTCTCTCTCTCTCATTGTCATTTCAAAGTATTTTCAATGATTTTGCTGTTCCTGCATGTTTATTACTATTAATAGTGGTAGTATTATATTTTATTTGTTTCTATATTGTTTATCCTGTTTAAATATTAATCGAGTTTGTAAAAAATATGTCATTGTTTCACCATTTTTCACTTATTCGGTAGTTTAGCAAGGACTAGTTGTTAGACAGGTCTAAATGAACCTAAACTACAATCCTTGGAAAATAAAGTTTTCGAGTTCGAGGTCGAGTTATCTCTCTCTCTCTCTCTCTCTCTCTCTCTCTCTCTCTCTCTCTCTCTCTCTCTCTCTCTCTCTCTCTCTCTCTCTCTGATTCAGATTTGCTTTCTCTCTCCCCCCCCCTCCCCATCGCCGCCTGCCCTCTCAGTCCCTGTGTGCTGTTCTCCTTTATTACTCTCCCTGCCATCAGTCCATCACTTTTGGTCGAACATTTCCCAAACAGCAGTACGTCGACATGGTCAACAGGTGGCTGAAGGAGTGTGTGTGTGTGTGTGTGTGTGTGTGTGTGTGTGTGTGTGTGTGTGTGTGTGTGTGTGTGTGTGTGTGTGTGTGTGTGTGTGTGTGTGAGCGAGAGAGACAGACAGACAGACAGACAGACAGACAGACAGACAAACAGAGACAGGCAGACAGAGACAGACAGAGAGAGAGAGTATTGTCCCTTGCTGTATTACCATAAGCAATACAAAACTGCCAGCTACCACAATTAACGTCGTGATCGATTCTACGAAGAAGACTGCGTTGAATGCTTTTGCCTTTGCAAAGCGTGGTCGGATTTGTCACTGTTTCAGTCAACTCATTACTTTGGAACAAAGGGCAGCTGCCGCCTACCGACTATTCTTTGCATTATTAAGGAAACGTGACGCACTTGGGCGGAGTCCCTAACTACCTAGCAAGCTTTGACACAGGCTACATTCCTGAAGACTGGAGAGACAGCTTCTTGAAACCTATGAACAGAAACTATGAACAGAAAAAGACCACCACACGCAGAATGGATACCGCATCCTCACAATGCAGAACACCGTTTGGAAGTTCATGGAACGCATTGTTGCCAGCAAACTCGCCAGAGACCTCGAGGACGGGGAACTATACTCCTTGCAAACCAGACCAGGGTTCCGACCAGGAAAATGCAGACGTGGAATGCAGCTGCATTTGCATATGACATGTACGAAGGATTCCAGAGGAAAGAACAAACAGCGGCTGTGGCAATGGATCTCGAGGATGCATGCAGCAGAGTCCAGTTCAGGCTGCTGATGGACCTGCTCGTGCAAATGGAGTCAGCTTGGTACTGACCAGGTGGACTGCAGGAGCGCCCCTGGAAAAATACAATGGGCCTACAACAAGGATCACCACTCTACTATGTATACACCGTTGGCTGACGTCAGACCCAGTCAGTGTGCTACCACTGGCCATAGGAAAGCCCAGTCAGTGTGCTACCACTGGCCATAGGAAAGCCCAGTCAGTGTGCTACCACTGGCGGTAGGAAAGCCCAGTCAGTGTGCTACCACTGGCGGTAGGAAAGCCCAGTCAGTGTGCTGCCACTGGCTGACGTCAGGCCTTGTCAGTGTGCTGCCACTGGCTGACGTCAGGCCTTGTCAGTGTGCTGCCACTGGCTGACGTCAGGCCTTGTCAGTGTGCTAACGCTGGCTGACGTCAGGCCATGTCAATGTGCTACCGCTGGCTGACGTCAGGCCATGTCAATGTGCTACCACTGGCTGACGTCAGGCCATGTCAATGTGCTACCGCTGGCTGACGTCAGGCCATGTCAATGTGCTACCGCTGGCTGACGTCAGGCCATGTCACTGTGCTACCACTGGCTGACGCCAAGACTTGTCAATGTGCTGACGTCAGGCCTTGTCAGTTGTTTACCGCTGGCCGACGTCAGGCCTTGTCAGTGTGCTACCATTGGCCGACGTCAGGTCTTGTCAGTGTTCTAGCATTGGCGGTAGGAATGGCCAGTCAGTGTTCTACCACTGACTCACTGGCACTAGCACTGGCAGTAGGGAGGGCGAGTCAGTGTGTTAACACTGACGGTAGGAAGGGCCAGTCAGTGTTCTAACACTGACGATATGAAGGGCCAGTCAGTTTTCTAACACTGACGGTAGGAAGGGCCAGTCAGTTTTCTAACACTGACGGTAGGAAGGGCCAGTCAGTGTTCTAACACTGGCGGTAGGAAGGGCCAGTCAGTGTTCTAACACTGACGGTAGGAAGGGCCAGTCAGTGTTCTAACACTGACGGTAGGAAGGGCCAGTCAGTGTTCTAACACTGACGGTAGGAAGGGCCAGTCAGTGTTCTAACACTGGCGGTAGGAAGGGCCAGTCAGTGTTCTAACACTGGCGGTAGGAAGGGCCAGTCAGTGTTCTAACACTGACGGTAGGAAGGGCCAGTCAGTGTTGTAACACTGACGGTAGGAAGGGCCAGTCAGTGTTGTAACACTGACGGTAGGAAGGGCCAGTCAGTGTTTTAACACTGGCGGTAGGAAGGGCCAGTCAGTGTTCTAACACTGGCGGTAGGAAGGGCCAGTCAGTGTTCTAACACTGGCGGTAGGAAGGGCCAGTCAGTGTTCTAACACTGGCGGTAGGAAGGGCCAGTCAGTGTGCGGCTTGCTGTGAGGACGGGATGTCTCCCAGGACAGGAGGGTGCGGAGCCGCCCTGCTCGGTCCAATTAAAGGGGGGATTTCACGGAGTCG
>OY757543.1:26789034-26811334 GCA_963584105.1 Alviniconcha strummeri
TGTGTATACACAGTTAATGCTTGATAGGTGATATGTCTATGGTAGACTACAATATTTAAGGTTCTGTTTTTGGAAATGTATGTAAGTGGTTTCTGTCATAAGTTGTTTGTACAGCGCAGCGAGTTCAACTCTGCTTAGAGAGAATAGCGCTTTGTAAAAAGTATTTTTATTATTAAGATTTTGTGGTCTTTATCAGAGGAACGGTATGGAGAAAAAAGACCGAAAAAAAGACAAGCAACACCGGCGACTTACAGTACAGGACTCATTAATCCTTTCTCGTCTTTTATAGGCACTGTCTTCGAAAAACGCACTCCATCTTCTGTGTGGTAAATTTCAGCGTGTCACCCTCCTCCTACAGATCAAACTGGCCAACCCATGCCAATTAACGACGAAATGTTCCTTTGCTCAGCTCAACGGCCATTCTGTCAGCGGTGATGAGGAAAGAACTGAAGTCAGCACCTCCATCACAGACAGCAGTTACACCTAGCTGACTTTTCCCACCCAGACCTGGCTGAGGGCAAAGATAGTATACACCAAGATAAAGCAGTCCTTCCTACTGCCTATTAAAGAATATAAACATCGATTTCTTTTGATAAAATTTGCTCAGCCCTCCATTTTCTTCTTCATTGGCAACAAACAGCAGGAACATCGCTTGGACCGCAAAATATCGTCAGACGGTAGTGTCATAATTGTGCCACACGTCATACACTTACTGTCCATATAGATTTCCAATGCAAAGACACTAGAGTAATACACTCCCTCCACACGACCAGCTGTAAGTCAGTCAAGACTACCGCCCACTCAGCCAGTTACGAAGAGTGTGAAATCGCCGTACCCGTCTTCGGCGCTGTAAGTAAGTAAACATGGTGCTTAACGTCCACAGAAACCGTCAAGCGCCGTCTTGGTGTAGAATATCTTGGCTAAGGGCGAGTTGGGGCAAAGGGAAGCTCTCCGCCCTGACCTCAGCTGATGACGACGTCAGCTCTGTTCCCCACTGACCGTCCAGAGCGTCGGGCCGGCTGCCGTCTTCACCGACCACTTCGCCTCACGCGTCTCGGGGCAAGAACTGCTGCGCCATTCGCCTGCTGATGCCACCAGAACAAACCCCAAGCACTGGTTTACGACATCCTTCCTTCAGGGGGTTGTATTTTATTTCCCAGCGTATACTGTACACCCATGCATGGTGGTGAAGGGATAACAGCAGTGCAGTGATGGAGTGGGCCAGACTCCAAGCACTGGTTTACGACATCCTTCCTTCAACCACTGCCGTATTTAGTTACGCCATAGGGTCCAGAAAACTGTCAGCTAACGAGCAGTTTTTCGTTGGTGCTCAAACAGTAATACGTTTGTTACAAACAACTCAAATAAAACAAGGCGTGCCATTTATAGCCGCCAAGAAAGTTTACACCAGCACAAATAAAACCACAATGGTTTGAATCGAGACGGAATTCTTTTTTTACCCGGGGTGGATGCGTCTGACATGTCTACGTGCGTACTTGGGCGCTAGGTTGCTTCTACGGTCAATATTAGTACAGGAACCTTTCGGAGGGCGCTGACCTCGTCGGTGGACAGCTGCGCGGAGATAAAGAGTGCCCCTTCAGTGGCGTAACTAAATCTGGCAGAGTTTGGAGGAAGGGGCCTGAAAGCGATGCTCGGAGTGTGCAGAGCAGTCTCTGCAAAACAATGTCTGTGCACATGCAATTGTGCCGTACTGGCCCTATACGACTAGTAATTGTTTTTGCATTAGTAGTAGTCATTGTCTAATGTCTTTTAGTTCCATTGCGAGGCGTTTGTGTGAGTGGGGGAATGGAGGGGGAAGTGGGGGGGGGGGGGGGTTCATCTGGAGACGCTAGACAAAAATTCATTATTATTAACATTATTACAGTTACAACGCTAGCGTTCCTCTCAGGCCCCAGGCCCGCGTCTAGCAGTCCCGCTTTTGCCGCCACCAAGAGTCTTTGTCACTTAATCTTGTCGGCTTTGTGCCTTCCGAATGGACACGTATAACAAAATGAGGGCTCAACAAACAAGGGAGTTAATTAGCGCTCGAAGTACATAACACAAGTACAACAACAAAGACCTGAGTCGCCTACGGTAACTCTCACCTGGCATGCGTGTAAATACAAGGTACATAAACTCCACCAGAGGTACATCCTCAATGTTGATTGTGCACGAGTGCTCTGGGCCTCGTTCTGTTTCAGATTTGTGAAAAGAGGGCCGTTAAGCGTTAGGCGCCAACTACTTCAAAGACGTTTGCGTTTTGGTCAGCGCCCCGGAACAATGGCAATGCCTCCCGCAGTAAGAGAAGGGACGTTTAAAAGGGATTGCTTGCGAGGCTCTGCTCCCGTCCCTAATAGGTCATCCCGCCTCCGTGGACGTTAAGCAACATAAAAAAAGGCTCTGCTTGTCTTGGCCCATTCTTGCTCACGCAACCGCCGTCGTTTACGGCTTGGTCGCTGGGGGTTTTGGTGCTTGCTTTTAACTGCTGCTTTGATGCATGTTGGTGTGTTAAATGTGCAGATCTGTTTTATTAATCGAATTGAACGAGTGTTAGCGAGGGCAAGACGGGGCTGACTCCAGTCTTGCAACACTTACATGGACCGGGCCTTTGGCGCCATCAGCACGCTTCCGTGATGAATAAGTAAACATGGTGCTTAACGTCCACAGAAACCACAAGGCTTATCAGGGACGAGGAGAAGGGGGGGGGTATGGAGGTGGTAAGTAAACATGGTGCTTAACGTCCACAGAAACCACAAGGCTTATTAGGGACAAGGAGAAGGGGGGGTATGGAGGTGGTAAGTAAACATGGTGCTTAACGTCCACAGAAACCACAAGGCTTATTAGGGACAAGGAGAAGGGGGGGGGGGTATGGAGGTCGTAAGTAAACATGGTGCTTAACGTCCACAGAAGCCACAAGGAGCCACAAGGTTTATTAAGGACGGGGAGAATGGGGGTAAGTGGGTATGGAAGTGGGGAAAGATGGAGATTATGTACCTATCGCTACACTGTCACCACCGGAATGATTCCTGCACTAAGATAGGCAGCGATGAGAGCCATTTGAATGTTTCATTAATTGTGAGGGACAAAGTCAATGTCAACAGACAGCAACTTTCGAAGAGAGAGGAGGGCCGAAGCGGTATCGAACAGAGGTCCTTCTGCTTACCAGCCTAACGCCTTACCGCTAGGCCAAACCGTGTTGAAACCTCCACAGGCTTCCTGCAGTCTGGCCTCCCTGCCACAACCCCCCCCCCCCACCCCCCAATATCCCCCTCACCCCCTCCCCACCCCCACCCCCATCCCCAACCCCATCCCCAACCCCTCAAAGTCTGAAACAAGCATGACAACTAGCGTCCTAAAACAAGATCCAAACACATAAAGGGTTAAAAAGAACGCTATTTTAATATGACATTACAAAACGCGCGAATCTTCGGGATGAGCCCCTTTTTTCAAGCGACAAAACAACACAACACTCGGAACACACCACAACAGAAGCCGGATACGTGCATTTTCATTTTCCCCGTTTAAATGTTGTTTACCTCATTAGTCGCTTGAAAAAAGTGTCTCTCCCCGAAAATTGGCACATTTTATATTGTCATATAAAGTAAACATGGTGCTTAACGTCCACAGAAACCATAAGGCTTATTAGGGAAGGGAAATGTTGTCATATTAAGTAGGCGTTGTTTTTAACCTGTTGTGTGTTTGAACAAAAAGCACACTTCCTGCGTTCAGTGGTGTGATGACGGTGTTTGGAGTGACTATTGCCAGGCTGTCTGCTGTATCCGAACAAAAAAGCACGTGGCTTGCGTTCGAGTTCAGGCGAGATCAAGAAGAGGGAGGTGAACTGGACTCTCACGAGAAAGCTAGCCCAAAAGAGATCAAGAGGAGGGAGGTGAGCTGGACTATCACGAGGAAGCTAGCCCATAAGAGATCAAGAGCAGGGAGGTGGTGCTGGGCTAGAGAGAGAGAGAGAGTTGGGTTTCTTTTGCTTCAGTTGTTTCCCAACGGCGGACTGCGTGACTCTGTTCTGCATAGCAGTTGGGACAGCAACTGCGTGGTGCTGTGGTCGCAGCGCAATGCCGGACGGACACTGCCTTAACATCCTGTTGTTCTGGCGGCGGTCCACGGCAGCCTTGGTCTTCCGGGTTGGCGACTGTCTCGAGGTTTCACTCTTCTGTCCCCCTTTTCCCACTCGTCCCCGTCCCTGATAGGCCTTCTCGTCCCACTCGTCCCCGTCCCTGATAGGCCTTCTCGTCCCACTCGTCCCCGTCCCTAACAGGCCTTCTCGCCTCCCTGGACGTTAAGCAACAAAAACTAACTAAGCAGTTCAGTGGCCTGATGACGGTGTTCGGAGTGACCATTGTCAGGCTGCTATCTGCTGTTGGAGAAAGCCGGCCAGCTTTCTCTGTCACCGGAGAACTGGAAAACATACCCATTAAAAGCCTCATTGACCGCCCACTGTGTTCTGAAAACAGTTCCAACGCACGTCTGGTGTTTTTGTGCGTCGATAGACTCGGTCCAGGAAACTATCGCCAACGTCCATTAACTTGGTTGCACAATGTGTTTCGCTACTTGTACTAGGGGCGGGGAATAGCTCAGTTGGTACGCAATGTGTTTAGCTACTAGGGCCGGGAATAGCTCAGTTGGTGCACAATGTGTTTAGCTACTAGGGCCGGGAATAGCTCAGTTGGTGCACAATGTGTTTAGCTACTAGGGCCGGACATAGCTCAGTTGGGTAGAGTGTCCGACTGAAAGGATATAGGCACAATACTGACGCAGGTTCGAGTCCCAGGTGCGGCATACACACACACACACACACACACACACACACACACACACACACACACACACACACACACACACACACACACACACACACACACACACACACAGAGTTGAGCAGCAAGGGATTTTTGCTCCCAGAATCAATTTCTAGTGCAGACTCTCTCACGGCGTCCATACAGCCCCCATACAAAAGTTTTGTCGCAACACAAAGGATACTTGTGGCAGCTCCCGCCAATGATCGTACGCAGGCTTTGCATCCTGTGACGTGGTGGCCGTTGTTTTCTTTTTGTGTGTGTCGTGTCTCACTGCGGCTTTGCGGCCGGTAACAAACCTGCTGAGCTCAGTGACTTGATTAACGTTGCTTGTGCGGAATAATTGGTTCGTGGGCGACTTGATTAACCTTTGTTTGGGCAAAATAATTGTTTATCTTCGTTGAGTAATGGAATTATATTCGAATGCTCAGGGTGAGCCTAGTGCGGCGATGCTGAGCGCGGGCCGCGTTAATCGCATTATTTTCTGCTATACATTGCAAGCGAAAGTCGGTAACGCCAGCCTAAAGTCGTTTTGCGCGTGTTAGTTTTGTTGGTTTATTCTGATTAATCTTTGTTCTACAGCCCTGTCCGTGATGCGTAGGCAGCGCTGCTCGTTGGTGACTGTGCGTTACACTCTGCTGACTCCCACAGTGACCGTACGTTACACTCTGCTGGCTCCCACAGTGACCGTACGTTACACTCTGCTGGCTCCCACGGTGACTGCACGTTACACTCTGCTGGCTCCCACGGTGACTGTTCGTTACACTCTGCTGGCTCCCACAGTGACTGCACATTACACTCTGCTGGCTCTCACAGTGACTTCACGTTACACTCTGCTGGCTCCCACAGTGACTGCACGTTACACTCTGCTGGCTCCCACAGTGACCGTACGTTACACTCTGCTGGCTCCCACAGTGACCGTACGTTACACTCTGCTGGTTCCCACAGTGACTGCACATTACACTGATGGTTCCCACAGTGACTGCACGTTACACTCTGGTGACTCCCACAGTGACTGTACGTTACACTCTGGTGACTCCCACAGTGACTGTACGTTACACTCTGGTGACTCCCTCAGTGACTGTACGTTACTCTCTGCTGACTCCCACAGTTACTGTACAATACACTCTGCTGGCTCCCACAGTGACTGTATGTTACACTCTCATGGCTCCCACAGTGACTGCACGTTACACTCTGGTGACTGCCACAGTGACTGCACGTTACACTCTGGTGACTGCCACAGTGACTGCACGTTACACTCTGCTGACTCCCATGTCTGCAGAAAAAGCATGGAAGGGGTAATAGAGAGAGGGGGGTACAGAGAGGGGGGGGGAGGAGAGGGAGAGAGGGGTCTGCAGAAAAGGAGGGGAAGGGCGCTCGATAAGTGGAGTCATGTTCCTAAAAAAAATAATTAAAAATTGCTCCCTTTGGAGACAAATATTTGTGTTTCTTTTCGAATCTGAAAAGTCGTGCTTTTTAAAGATTACAGATGATTACCTCTCACTTTTGGAATTCTGTGTTAAAAACCTGGTAGACTTGAACTATTACGACCCTTCTATGCCTGTACCAACTTTGTTATGGAACAACAGCCATATTAAGTATCAAGGAAATGTACTCATGTTTACGGTTTGGATAATTGGGATAATATTTGATGTAAAAGACATTAAAGGGCCTATAAAGGCAGTTTCAGGCCACAAAATCGCCCCAATTCGTTTCAAAATAACTTGTAGGTCCGTACTAACGTTCGAAGAGAAGAAGCAATCTATTACTCACTTGTTTAAAACTTTTTCAGGCCTCGACTAGGTTGTAATGCGTTTATTTTGGCAAAAAGGTCGGAAAATACGGTCAACTGAACGTTTCAAAACCAGCGCCATTTTGAATGCGAGATTCCGCGAGAGCTATTTTAAGCTAAAGGTCAACGGTCGGGCAGTGACGTCACAAACAGACAAGCAACCAAACGTGGAAGTCGGGTCTGTGTGAGTGTGCACAGGGCAACCGACTTGGAAAAATGTCCAGTTTAAATAATATAAAGAGGATTTCAAAACAACATATAGGGATGAAACTCCTTTTCAGTAGTTGGGCCTTTGTTTATTTCCCCCTTGTTATTTCATCTTTCTCGAGCCTTGTTAGGTGCGTGGCGTTTCGGCCTTTTTCGTTGTGTTTAGCTTTCACTACAGGCTAGACCTCATCAGGGAGCCTGCCTTTTATTGGGTGTTTTATTTTATTTTCCCAGTTTAGCCTTGTTTGTTTCATCATAATGTAACGATGAAAAGGGTTTGTTCGTTCTAGTTCAATAGACTAGCAATTTCGTGGCCTCCCTGGGTTAGGGTTTGGGGTTGGGCTAGTTGCCGGATCTTGCCATTCACTGTTTTCTCTTGGCTTGCCCTTTCGTTTCTCGAGTTATATCGTTAATTTACGATGTACGAGTGAGGGGGGTAGTCTCGATGTTTAACGAACCGCTCATTCTTTCTTTGTGTGGGGTAGTTCGTCAGTGAGCGTCTGTTGCCCTGCCGTGTTGTTGTCGGCTGAATGGATTGTATCGTGTACACGGATTACGTGTATCCAGCCTTTGTCTCGTTGCTCGCTGACATTTCTTGCTGATGATGAGTTGATGCTTAATGTCCTCAGATGTCATTTGACATATTAGGGACAAGTTGTGACCAATGCCGAAGCACGGTTCAATAAAATCCACATACGTAAGGTGTATGCGTGTTTAGCTGTAACCTGCCACCTGCACTTTTGGCAGAATGACCGGGATTTTTTACGTGCTACTGTGGTAACACGGGGGTGGAACGGATACCGAAATAAGAGTCAGCACAGAAAGTCGACCCTGGAGAAGAAAATTCTTCCGCCGTTCCAGCAGGGATTCGAACCCGCGACCTTTCAATCACGAGTCCGGTGCTCTAACCACTGAGCTATCCCCGCCCCCCAGACATTTCTTGCCTCCTCTTTCTTTCCCAAAAGGTTTTTTTTTTTTTTTTTTTTTTTTTTTCTTCTTCTTTTTATCTCTGGCTTATTGGCCATTTCGTACCCGCTTGTTAGCTTGCCTGATTAGGGCAGCCATTTTGCATTTCTCTTTTCGTCTGAATTTGTTTACATCCCGATGCTTTGTCATCGGTAGTCCTGATTAGCGATTTGCTTTATCAGTCTGCATCCTTTGTTTTTCTAGATGGAAGCCGGGTTAGTGAGGGGTCAGTTAGAGTTAGTTAAGATTAATGTTATAGTTAGTTTGGCTTTCCATCTGTTTGTCGGCACAGTTATAAGTTTTTGCTCTGTGCTCTTATGGCTGCTACAAATGTAGTCAATGTAGTCCACTCATTTGTTGCAGACAGTAGTCTATTAGACTGTTGTGATTTGGTGGTGTTTTTTCCACCTTATGTTTGCAGGTAGGCCACCGTTTGCGTTTTTGAGGTGGTTTCAGCCGTTTTGTTTAGGGCAGCCATTTTTCGTTTGCCATCAACATTTGTGGTTTGGTCTTTCTTTCTTTGTCATAGGAATTTGTGGTCTGTTCTTTCTTTCTTTCTTTCTTTTTTTTTTTTTTTTTTTTTTTGTCACAGGCATTTGTGTACAGTTTCTTTCTTACACGGCCTTTTCTGCTGCAGGCATTCGTGCTAGACTTACTGTCTTTGCCTTCTTTCTTTCTTAATGTCCTCAGATGCTAAAGAGCACATTAGGGACAAACTGCTATGTCGACCGAATGGTGCCGCTATTTTTCCCTAAGCCCTGTGCTGTTCGTTGGTGCACAGGCCAGGCGAGTTTCTGTTTACCTTTCGGCTTTTACTTTTCTCTCGGTTGTTTTCATTGATTTTTTGCCTCGCTTTTGTTTTGTTTCTTAGACAAGGCAGAGGTAATTTTTGGTGGTTCAGTGGTTGTCCCTCCTGTTTTTCCTTTCTTTTCTCCGTGTTTACCATGTCCATTTGTCTTTTGTTTGTTTTCTTTCTCTTCCTTCTTCTTCTTCTGCATTTATTACGAGTTCATTCTTGCTGAGGATTTGTGTGTACATTTGCCTCTTTTGTTGATTTCCTTTTCTTTTTCTGGAGGGTTTCTTGTGAAAAAGGTTTTTCCCCTTTTTTAATTTTAATCTTTGCACTGGGTGCCAAGGTATCAAAATGTATTTCTGAGTCCTTTGGTCGGTCTGGATATATTCCTTGTAGAATTGGCAAGGACGGAGGTTTCATCCGAAGAGACCGTTCCTTCCATCTACCAAGGATCAACCTAGCGAAAGCCGGGCGATGCGTGACAGATACCTTTAGTAAAAAAAATCATGTCTGTGTGGGTGTCCACAAGGTAACCGAGGTGGAACAATTTCCAGTTCGAATCTCTAAGGATGAAGCTTCCTTCGACTGCTATTTTTCTTCGACTGCTATTTTTCGGGAAGGTGTGAAAGAAAAACAACGACCCTTTGGTCTGCAGCTCTGCGCATCCCACGGCCGCACATTCGCGTGGCATTTTCGTTTTGGACCGATTGGTTGTGAAAACGCGCCTCATTCGCCATTCGCGTGAATGGTCTGTTTGTGACGTCAGAGACGTACGTCACGGATCTCGCGCGTATTTCGAGATTAAAACAAGCAGACGAAATTCGGCCTGATCGGCGTGCATTTCTTCCTTCGTAAACATACTTACTTTCATGGCACTGACATTTTATTAGATTTAAAGGTCATGTTATGCACAAGACTTTCATAATTGGGTCGATTTTCAACGTTCCGTTGCAAACGAAAACTGCCTTTAAGGGACCTAGTGGATTCATAACATTTCAGGACATATGTAACAAAACAGGGAACTCTCCCAGCCGAATTCTTGAATAGAATGTCGTGAGAGCGGCTGTTTACACGTCTGTACACAGTCATAATGTCTGTACACAGTCATAATGTCTGTACACAGTCATAATGTTTGTACACAGTCATGATGTTTGTGATACAGCAGACTCTGAGTTGTCAGTCCAGCCACTTTTCTGTAACAGAAAAATAAACACAGCGAAAGACTTTAGAAAGGCGCTAATTTTTATGCACGACTCTGTTCCGTGTGTAAATGGCTTCTGGAGAAGGAAGTTTGGATTAGAAATAGACGAACACATGTGGTCAATACCGTCAGCAGTAACGAAAGAAACAAGGCTACGGGTGCTACAGTGGAAAATTCTGCATAATATTTATGCCACAAACATATTACTGTGCAAGATGAAAGTGAGAGATGGTCGGATGTGCTCATATTGTAATGATGTAGTAGATTACATTGAACACTTCTTTTTCGACTGTCCGAAGATTAAGAAATGTTGGAATTACACTGAACAATATATTCTAGTTACTTTTGACATTCAGACCCATTTAACTGTCGTTGATGTTTTGTTCGGAATAAAACAGCATAACTACGGGAAGGTCAAAACTAAACGAATAAATCATGTTATATTAATAGCGAAAATGTGTATAAGTATGTACAAAAAAAAAAAAAAAAAAAAAAAATAACGCTTTCCTTCCATTGTCCACGATATTTGAAAATCAGCTCAGGTTCCGAAATGTTTAATAATTATTCTGAAAAGCTTAAAAACGAAAACTGTGCACACTGTAACCATAGTGCAGGATGTACATGTGAGGAAAAATCATACAAAGACGTGTAAATGCGTGAGTGAGGGGAATATTGTATCGATGGATGAATGTTTCTGAATAAACGACCAACAATGATGTGCTTGCCCCCCCCCCCCCCCCCAAAAAAAAAAAAAAAAAAAAAGAGAAAAAAAAGAGGGTGGACAGGAGAGAGAAAGAGAGAGAGGTCTGCAGAAGAAAAAAAAGAGAGGAGGAGTAATAGAGAGGGGGGTACAGAGAGAGAAGGGGGGGTGAGGGGAGAGAGAGAGAGAGAGAGAGAGAGAGAGAGAGAGAGAGAGAGAGAGAGAGAGAGAGAGAGAGAGAGAGAAGGTCTGCAGAAAGGAAGGGGAGAAGTAGTAGAGACATGGAGTGTACAGAAAGGGGGGGGGGGGGGGAGATCTGCGGAAAAAACGGGGGGAAAGGTATGAGACAGAGCTAGAGACAGAGACAGAGAGGGATAGTATAGAGCCCCCCCCCCCCGGGACCCCCCTCCACCCCCCCTATACTATCCCTCTCTGTCTCTGTCTCTGGGGGGCAGAGAGAAAGGTCTGCAGACAAGGAGTGGAGGGGTAACAGAGACGGGGAGTGGGGGCGGCGAGTGACTGGCCTGATTCCACAAAACCAGAAGGATAATGTTGACTCTGTTTTCTTTTCTTTTTAATTCGTTACGAACTTCATGTGTGTGTTTTTTTACCACGCTGTTTCAGAATCTAGTGCCACAAATAACGGCTCTGTCCCCATTTCTGTCTGTTCTGCGTGTTGGCACTGAGATAGCTAACACGTTTTTACACCTCTCGGCGTTTCTCGCTTACGCAGCTGTGATCACCCCAAACTGAAGCCAGCACGAAATGTGTTAGTCGTTGGCACTTTGTGTTTATTTTGTTTCAGTGACGCGTGCCGGACATTCTGCGTTTCTCTTTTCGTTACAGTTATTGGAACAACCAAACGAGGTGTTGGCCTTATTTGCTTATAGTTCATTGTTACATTGTGTCGGCAGATTGGGAAGCTGTGTTTGTTTGTTTGCTCGTTCGTTCGTTTGTTTGTTTGTTTAAGCACTTTACGTTGCACTCCGTGCGGCTTGTCCGTAGATTGGGGAGCTGCGTTTGTTTTTTTGTTTGTTTGTTTGTTTGTTTGTCTGTTTGTTTGTTTGTTTAAGCACTTTACGTTGCACTCCGTGCGGCTTGTCTGTAGACTGGGGAGCTGTGTTTGTTTGTTTGTTTGCTTGTTTGTTTGTTTGTTTGTTTAAGCACCTTACGTTGCACTCCGTGCGGCTTGTCTGTAGATTGGGGAGCTGTGTTTGTTTGTTTGTTTAAGCACCTTACGTTGCACTGCGTGCGCCCTGCCATGTTGCTTCCTGCTTACATCTCTCCTTGCCCTCACATTACGTAACCTCCATGGCCAAAATACAACAACAACAACGGCAAGAACTATTCACGTACATGACGTGTTACGGCACCTTCCTTATTCGTTCCGATTTCTCACGTGGAGCCATTGTAAATGTCCTGCTTCACTGAAACAAACATAAAACATGCATACACAAACATCAGACACCAATTTTCCAAGAGTTAGTCCCTTCAATATTACCCCTGTTAAAAGAGCACATAAGGCTAGGACATGCTGGAAAATGACAAGACAGAAAGAGCAAGAGGACTAGGCAGAAAAGAAAAAGAAAAAGAAAACAAGAGAGGAGATAGGAAAGGGGAATCAAATGACAGCCCTGAGATTCCAGACAGGATGGAGACATCTGACATCCCCGGCCTCCCTTCGGGGGTCAGGAGAATGGACCATTAGTAGAAAAATGACAAGACAGAAAGAGCAAGAGGACTAGAGAGTGTGTGTGTGTGAAATTTCTTCTCTCCTTTAGCTAAAGGCTACGTATGAACCGTTGTAACAGATCTCTCTGAAATCTGACGTTGCAATAATGAAGTTTCTTTTGAAATCGAAGAATATTTTTTGTCGAATTTTGACTCTGCTGACATAAGATCTTACTCCCTACCCCACCCCCACTCTCTCTCTCTCTCTCTCTCTCTCTCTCTCTGTCTCTCTCTCTCTCTCTCTCTCTCTCTCTCTCTCTCTCTCTCTCTCTCTCTCTCTCTGTGATGTGCTCTCAAATTACTTCCTCTAAACAAACAACTCTTACTCAACAAAATTGATGTGTTTTAATGCAAAAGGTTGTTTACGGCAAAGCCCCGCGGTACCTGAAGGAGCTCATGATTCTTTCTGAACGTCTTCATGTTCATCTCAGATACCCCATGGGAGTAAAAACATTCAAAAGGAAAGCATTTCAAGCAGTCACTGAGCCACCTTGATTTTTTTGATTTTTTTTTTTCACCAGACACCTTGACACAAAATGTATTGTATTCCCCCCTTGCGTGGTCTTGTCAAGTTTTACATTTGTATTTCACACAAAAATCAACTTTTAATATATGTATTTTCATGCGTTATTGTTCTCTCTTTCACTTTCCTTGTGATCATCATTTTAACGCATTATATGTATTATACATGAGTTTTTCCGTTTAACTTCCAATCCTGCTATAATGTTGTTGTTGTTTTTTGTTTTTGTTTTTTTTACAGTATAGATAGAGAGATATTCACTCTTCTGTCGCTTTCCATTATTCGTTTAAAATGATTCTCTCTCTCTCTCTCTCTCTCTCTCTCTCTCTCTCTCTCTCTCTCTCTCTCTCTCTCTCTCTCTCTCTCTCTCTCTCTCTCTCTCTCTCTCTCTCTCTCTCTCTCTCTGTGCGCGCGCGTGCGTGTGTGTGTTAAATAAACGAAAGGTAAACTATTATTCTAATAACTACGAAAGAAACAGTCGACAAAGAGCAACTTTCTTAACGTTATGACAGAGGTCAGTGTAAATGATAGAGGTTTCTGAATATTGCAACTCGGCTTCTGCCTGGCTGCTGTTGTTTATTACCGTCTTCGTCGCTTTCTGATCCTGCTGCTACATTTGAGTTAGCCGTGGCTTTAGCTCGGTAAGACGCCTTCGCCATGATTTAAAAAAAAAAATTTTTTTTTTTTTTTTTAAAATAATAATGGTGACATCAATAGCACTCCCTGTTCCACGAAGCCGTCATTAGTAAGGACCCACACGAGGTCCGGCACTTTGCCGTGTGCACACCCACCTACCCACCTACCCACTCACCCCCACCCCACCCGTCCCCCACGCTCGTCTCGTTATTTTTCTTCAGTATACTCGGATTGGTATTTAGTTCCTTATCTGCTCAGGCTGGGTGTTTTCATTCCACGAGTTACGGATAGCAAAACCCCACGTTTTCCGATCTTTGCAGTCGCACTCCTGTACTTCGATGTAATTTTTTTTTTAATCACATTCTATTTGTAGACCTACGCCAGTGAATAACAAGAGTGGATCTATTTTCAATTTATTACAAATTCAAGATGCGCACTTTCAGTTTCTGTATCTGCACTGTACGCTACTTCATCTAAATTTGGCATACGCACAACAGTGGAGGAGGGTGACGTCCACTGTCTGGCCTTGAAACTCTCCCGCTGATGAAACATGCGCTGCTGACGCCCATTGCCTTGAAACTCTCCCGCTGATGAAACATGCACTGCTGACGTCCACTGCCTTCAAACTCTCCCACTAACGAAACACGCACTGCTGACGCCCATTGCCTTGAAACTCTCCCACTGATGAAACATGCACTGCTGACGCCCACTGCCTTGAAATTCTCCCACTGATGAAACATGCACTGCTGATGCCCACTGCCTTGAAACTCTCCCACTGATGAAACATGCACTGCTGACGCTCATTGCCTTGAAACTCTCCCACTGACGAAACACGCACTGCTGACGCCCATTGCCTTGAAACTCTCCCACTGATGAAACATGCACTGCTGTCGCCCATTGCCTTGAAACTCTCCCACTGATGAAACATGCGTTGCTGACGCCCATTGCCTTGAAACTCTCCCACTGATGAAACATGCAATGCTGACACCCACTGCCTTGAAACTCTCCCACTGATGAAACACGCGCTGCTGACGCCCATTGCCTTGAAACTCTCCCACTGATGAAACATGCAATGCTGACACCCACTGCCTGGCCTTGAGGCAGTCCCACTGATGAAACATGCAATGCTGATACCCACTGCCTGGCCTTGAGACAGTCCCACTGATGAAACATGCAATGCTAACACCCACTGCCTGGCCTTGAGACAGTCCCACTGATGAAAAATCCAGTGCTGACGCCTGGGCTGCAGGATTGTGATGAGGCGACCAGGTTTATGGCTCGTTATGAGAGTCAGGAAGGTGGTATTTTTGGACTGTGCCAACCCCTCAACCAAATGAAATGAGATGTGTTTGGCGTCTCCTCTCTTGGAGCGGAGGCTAATGGAACCTGTGCGGCATCTCTGTGATGGTGCCAGGGATTGTGGCTGTATAGTGGTCAGTAGAATCACACAATATCTACATCCCACACACCCGCAAAATCACAGTTCTACAAAACCACAAAATTATATCTACAACCTACACACCAACAAAATCACGCATCTACAACCAAGACACCCACAAAATCACACATATACAAACCACAAAATCATATCTACAACCTACACACCCACAAAATCACACAACAGCTACAACCCACCCACCCACAAAATAACACATCTACAATCCACACACCTACAAAACCACATAACATCTACAACGCACAAAATTATATCTACAAACTACACGCCAACAAAATCACACAGAGTCTACAACCCACACTCCCACAAAACCACACAACATCTACAATCCACAAAATTGATCAACAACCTACACACCAGCAGAATCACAAACGTCTACAACCCACACACCCACAAAACCACACTCCTCACAACCAAACGCCTTCGTACTCCAGTAACCGGCTGAAGCAAGACTTGTTGGCAGTTTAAAAATTTAGTTATTCTCTCTGTTCCCAGAGGGTTTGAACCACACAGAACCGTTCAAAATCAACAGCAGACATTACGTCTTGGGTGTCAATGTGTGTTCGATTTGGTGCCGTCCAAGTGAAGAGCAACTGACGTATCCGGACCCTGATCAATACGATGTATGGACCCTTATCAATACGATGCATGGACCCTGGTCAATACGATGCATGGACCCTAATCAATACGATGCATGGACCCTGGTCAGTACGACGCATGGACCCTGGTCAGTACGATGCATGGACCCCGATCAGCGACGGCGGTATTTGCTGCCAACGTTTCACACTTGTAGCTGCAGAACTTTGTCTCTGAAAAATGAACGTATAGGTCTAAACGGCTGAAAACACAGACTGGCAGCTGCAAATTTGCACTTTACAACGACAACTTTATCCAAACACATAAAAGATTCAAAGGAACGCTGTTTATTAGGACAAAATCATAATCTGCAAATTTTCGGGGTAATTCACTTTATCAAGCTACAAAAGAATACTTAAACAAAAGGTTGTTTAAGTGTCCAAAACGACACTTAAACAACTGTAAGTGTTGTTTTGTAGCTTGATAAAGGGGATAACCCCGAAAATTTGTAGATTATGTTTTTTGTTTAAGTGTCGTTTTGTAACTTGATAATGGGGATTACCCCGAAAATTTGCAGACTATGTTTTTGTCCTAATAAATAGCGCTCTTTTGAACCTTTTATGTTTGGATCTTGTTTTACAACGCTAGCAGTCATTCTTGCATCAGATTTTTTTTTTTTTTTTTTTTTAACAACCTTACTTTTACATGTGCACAAACGGTACGCAACTTTGAGGCGACATAACAACGTTGCAGCGACAAAAACGCCTCTGGTTCCTGCAGTGAGCAATATTTGCAGCAGCACGTGGCAGATTTGAGGTTCAAACGGAGTTCGAGCAATACTGTGTTTGGTGCAATGGGTCACTTTTATAGCTGCAAATTTGCTGCAAGTTTAGCTGCAAAAGTAAATTGTTCCTGCAAACTACAACACCCTGTGTGCAACTGCAAATCAGTGTTGACAGCGACAAAGGTGCACGTAACGTAGCGGCGACAAAGGTGCACATAGCGGTAACAAAGGTGACAAAGGTGCACGTAGCGGCGACAAACGTGACAAAGGTGCACGTAGCGGCGACAAACGTGACAAATGTGCACGTAGTAGAGACAAAGGTGCACGTAGCGGCGACAAACGTGACAAAGGTGCACGTAGCGGCGACAAACGTGACAAATGTGCACGTAGTAGAGACAAAGGTGAACACAGCGGCAACAAAGGTGACAAAGGTGCACGTAGCGGCGACAAACGTGACAAAAGTGCACGTAGCGGTGACAAACGTGACAAAGGTGCACGTCGTAGAGAAAAGGTGACACAGGTGCACATAGCGGCAACAAAGATGACAAAGGTGCACGTAGCGGCGACAAACGTGACAAAGGTGCACGTAGCGGTGACAGTGCGGTGACAAAGGTTGCACGTAGCGGCGACAAACGTGACAAAGGTGCACGTAGCGGTGACAGTGCGGAGACAAAGGTTGCACGTAGCGGCGACAAAGGTGTCATAGGTGCACGTAGCGGCGACAAAGGTCACAAAGGTGCACGTAGCGGCGACAAAGGTCACAAAGGTGCACGTAGCAGAGACAAAGGTCACAAAGGTGCACGTAGCGGCGACAAAGGTCACAAAGGTGCACGTAGCAGAGACAAAGGTCACAAAGGTGCACGTAGCGGCGACAAAGGTCACAAAGGTGCACGTAGCGGCGACAAAGGTCACAAAGGTGCACGTAGCGGCGACAAAGGTCACAAAGGTGCACGTAGCGGTGACAAAGGCCTGACTTGCAATCGCTGCTGTACAGTCGGACCGACAGGCAGCGCCATGTCACAGCCGGGCACCTCTGAAATGCGTCACTCCATTTGCGTGTAGTAATGAAGAATTAATTTTTCATATTCAAAATGAGGTGTGGCGAGATTGGTTGTACGTCCAGGAGAGTGGATTTATGTTTTCGTTAGCACACAAATTGGTATCCGTCCGAAAATGACGCCAGCTAGTGTTTGCAATTTTGATTTTGTTTGCCAGTCATGCCTGTGTCAAGCCTGCACACGCACACGATATAGGAGAACATGCATTGTGCCCTCAGAACTATTCCTGGTTCACCACAGCCCATATAACACTTTCAAAGATCGGCAGGCTTTGTGTGGATCGTCACAGTCCATGTAACACTTTGTGTGTATCTTCACAGCCCATATAACACGTTCAAAGATTGGCAGTCTTTGTGTGGATCGTCACAGCCCATACAACACTTTTTAAGGTCGGTGGGATTTGTGTGTGTCGTCGCAGCCCATACAACACTTTTTAAGATTGGTGAGATTTGTGTGTGTCGTCACAGCCCATACAACACTTTCTAAGGTTGGTGGGATTTGTGTGTGTCTTCACAGCCCATACAACACTTTTTAAGGTCAGTGGGATTTGTGTGTGTCTTCACAGCCCATACAACACTTTCTAAGGTCGGTGGGATTTGTGTGTGTCGTTTTCAAGGCGACATTGCAGCTGTGGTAACAGTTTTTCCTTCGTTGTCATAGATGCCCTGTGATGGCGCTAACAATTAGCCAGGCGATGGTCAGTTAGAGACTGCGCCCTTTCTTGTTTAACCCCGTTACCGCCAGGACGTCACTTGAAAAACGACCAGTAAAAGTACCAAATTTTAAGTCCTTAAGCCTTTTTGTTTTCTTTTTTCGCACTGGCTTTTGAAACGGTTTTCATAAAAACGCATAGCTTTAAAAGTAGATGTGTGGTAGGACCGGAAAATATACTGTTTGCAGGCTCGTCCGTGCATCTTTTAGCCCGGACATTTTTAACAGAGCTGGCCAGCGGTCGTCACGCTGTGAGATGTAGCAACAGTCTCTCCCCTGATTGCCTAATAGCCGTCAGACGGCAAGATGTAGTGAACAGAACTCACCAGCTGGTCCGTCGCTCGGTCCGCTGGAATGTAAAGTTAACAACAAAAACTCGCCAACTGACGCCAAGTGCTACAGACTAAATGGACCTGGTTCTTTCTTTCGTTTTTAGTCTTATACAGTGGATGCGTGAATGTCCGTACGTGAGTGCGTGCGTGCATGCGCGCGTGCGTGCGTGCGTGCGTGCGTGCGTGCGTGCGTGCGTGCGTGCGTGCGTGCGTGCGTGCGTGCGTGCGTGCGTGCGTGCGTGTGTGTGTGTGTGTGTGTGTGTGTGCAAAGTGCTGTGAGCACGTTCTGTAAATGTGGAACTTTTGCGCGTTCCGATCTATAAATCAACATTACATTACATTACATCGCAAGCAGCATGTTTGTGCACCCGGAAACCTGAAACAAAAGCAAAGAAACAAAAAACTAGAAACTAAAAAAACTCCACCATTAACACCAGCAACTTCCAAAACACACATGGGTGTCTATTTCTCAGTCTGAGAACAATTTACATTGCCTTCTTTCACGACCCCTGCTGACTCCGAAAGCCGACTTCAGCCAATTGACGGTTTTGAGCACACAAATCCAATAAGGCAGTTCATTGGCGAGGGCAGTGCATGCCCATATAAGGCATTTAACGAGGGCAGTGCGTATACCCACCTCCCCTGCCCACTACAGTGCCGGGGGGGGGGGGGGGGGGGGGGGTCACTGGACCTACTCCCGCTCGGCCTACTCTTTATTCTCGCCGCGGGCACTTTTAGCAGGAAGTGTCTGTCCTGCACGGCCTGTTCGGCTTTTCCCGGTCAACCTACAGTTTCTGTGAGTTTCTTGAGCCTACCGGACGGTGCTTCTGATCACACATTAATGCGGCGGTGAGAGACAGCGAGAAGGACAAACAAACAAACAATGTTAATGCTCGTCAGTAGGTCGTGAAGAAATAAATAACTTTTGTAGGTCGAGTTGGAATAGGTCCATTGGAATAGGCCCAGCGGAAGTAGGCCCAGTACGCTTAGGCCCAGTGGGAGTAGACCAAGCAGGAATTGGCCCAATTGGAGCAGGCCCAGTAGGAATAGGCCCAATGGAAGTAGGCCCAGTAGGAACAGGCCCAGTAGGAACAGGCCCAGTGGGAATAGGCACAGTAGGAACAGGCCCAATGGGTGTAGGCCCAGTAGGAACAGGCCCAATGGGAGTAGGCCAATAGGAACAGGTCCAATGGGAGTAGGCCCAGTAGGAACAGGCCCAGTGGGAATAGGCCCAGTAGGAACAGGCCCATGGGAGTAGGCCCAGTAGGAACAGGCCCAATGGGAGTAGGCCAATAGGAACAGGCCCAATGGGAGTAGGCCCAGTAGAAATAGGCCTAGTGGGAGCAGGAATGGGCCCAGTGGGGGTAGGCCTAGTGGAGTAGGCTAAATGGGAGTAGGCCAAGTGGGACGCTCCCGTCTGACTCGGTCTGCACGTGCTGCGCGCGCCGTTCCCACGCCAGCGCTGACCCTAAGAGGTTGATCCGGGCAGAAGGGGGCCAAGCTCCGAGTGACCACACAGCGCAGACACAATGAAAACAGTAAATCAGCGTCTCAAACGGCTCAACACAAAAAGACAGGAGGATTTTCTCGCCCAAAGCACGCATCTCCGGTCACTCGCGAAAGCCTTTTCTTCCGCCTTTTTATTGCGAAGAAATGTTTGTTTGCGGTTAATGGAGATTTTACGCGGTTTTAGTCTTCTTAGTTATTTAATGATTTTATTAAGGGGTGTGTGTGTGTGTGTGTGTGTGTGTGTGTGTGTGTGTGTGTGTGTGTGTGTGTGTGTGTGTGTGTGTGTGTGTGTGTGTGTGTGTGTGTGTGTGTGTGTGTGTGTGTGTGTGTGTGTGTGTGTGTGTGTGTGTGTGTGTGTGTGCGGGAGAGGGGGGGGGAGGGGGGGGCTTTTTCAAATAATTGTACAATTTATTTTTGACGGAAAATCAACACACAAGAGAGTTAATCAGCGCTCGAAATAAGTAAGACAAGTACAGCAACAAAGACCAGAGTTGCCTACGGTATCTCTCACCTGGCATACCTGTAATACAAGATACTCCACCAGAGGTACGTGAAAATATAGGTACATAAACTCCACCAGAGGTACAACAGATGTACCTCCGGTGGAGTTTATGTACCTTATATTTACACACATGCCAGTGAGAGTTACCGTAGGCGACTCAGGTCTTTGCTGTTGTACTTGTATTACGTATTTCGAGCGCTAATTAACTCCCCTGCGTGTTGATTTTGCACGAGCGCTCTGGGCCTCGTTCTGATTCAGATTTGTTTTTATTTTTGACGAGATTTTCACCTCCGCTAATCGAATAAACACTCAGTCTCCGAGATCAATGTGCTACCTCAAAAAACTGCGCTGTGTGAGTGTATGTGGTGGTGGTGGGGGGGCGGGGGGGGGGGGCAGGGGGAGCCTGTGCCGCGTGTGTGTGTGTGTGTGTGTGTGTGTGTGTGTGTGTGTGTGTGTGTGTGTGTGTGTGTGTGTGTGTGTGTGTGTGTGTGTGTGTGTGTGTGTGAGTGAGTGAGTGTGTGTGTGTGTTGCTGTTTAAATTTTGTGATTTGAATTACTTGTAGTCTTTGTTATTGTCGTTTTCCGCTGGAAGTGTCTGGCCGTGCATGTACAGCGCGCCCAGCTTTATTTCTGCCAAACGTTCGCGTTTTACAAATATTTCAGTATTCTCCTTCTTCTTAATTCTTCTTATTATGATTATTAATTGTTGTTCTTGTTCTTGTTCTTGTTCCTCTTCTTCTTCTTCTTCTTCGTCTTCTTCTTCTTATTATTATTATGAATCTTCAGATTGTCGTGGCGGTCCAGTCTGGATTGACATGTCCGTTCTGACTGCGGACAGGGATGCTCACTCTGCTGACGGACCAGCTGCTGCAGCTGTCTTCCTGCCACCCGCGTCTCTCAGGTCAGTGACTGAAGTCGATGATGGCATTATTATAACCGCCATTTCTGGTCTTGTCAGAGTCAAGGTCAGCGCCTAGACAGAAACGTGACGAGCTTACACTCCACGTGACACCAGCGCTCACTACTGTGGAACGGTTTTCCCGCCATTGAAGAACGGCAGAGCAGAATATTCCAGTTTATCCTACTTCGCAGTTCTGCGGCTAATGACGTCACTGCTTCACAACGCGGGTACGTCATCCGGGTCCGTTACGCGCACGGCCGGACCCCCACGGGTGTTTACGCAAGCTGTGGTGCTGTTTCAGCACTAGGTTCTTGTCGTGATTCCACATTGTCTCAGCCCGCACGGCAAGGGAGGCTACTTGATTGACACCTCCCCCTGTGGTCTCTACCAATCAGTGTAATGGCCTCAGCTCCGCACCCACACTCATGGCTCCAACACCGCCCTGTGGCGTCCTAGTGGCGTCAAAAGCGCATGATTGTAAGTCTGTTCTTTTGACTCACACGGTTAACACTGTACTTGCGTCATTGTAAGTCTGTTCTTTTGATTCACACAGTTAACACTATACTTGCGTCATTGCAAGTCTGTTCTTTTGACTCACACAGTTAACACTATACTTGCGTCATTGTAAGTCTGTTCTTTTGACTCACACAGTTAACACTATACTTGCGTCATTGTAAGTCTGTTCTTTTGACTCACACAGTTAACACTATACTTGCGTCATTGTAAGTCTGTTCTTTTGACTCACACAGTTAACACTATACTTGCGTCATTGTAAGTCTGTTCTTTTGACTCACACAGTTAACACTATACTTGCGTCGAAAACGCATAATTGTAATTGTGTTCGCATAATTGTAATTATGTCCTTCTGACTTACATAGCCGGTTTGTAATTATGTTCGTATACTTGTAATTATGTCCTTTTGTTTCTCACAGTTAACGGCATACTTGCGTCAAAAGCATAGCACACAACTGTTATTATTTCAGCATAATTACGAATTATCCTTCAGTGTTACAAGGACCACCATGCGACGTTCATTGGATGCTCCCTGCGTATGCGTCGTCAGTGATACTGCATCATCGTGATGGGCCTTCCGTGCGACGTCCTACAGCTT
>OY757543.1:26811534-26964817 GCA_963584105.1 Alviniconcha strummeri
CATCTGTAACAGGCCTCACAGCCTGTCGTGTAACATTCACATCTGCAACAGGCCTCACAGCTTGCCGTGTAACACTCACATCTGTAAAAGACCTCAGTGATTGTCGTTTAACATTCACATTTGTAACAGACCTCACTTCTTGTCGTGTAACACTCACATCTGCAACAGGCCTCACATCTTGTCGTGTAACACTCACATCTGTAACAGGCCTCACAGCTTGCCGTGTGACATTCACATCTGCAACAGCTTGTCGGTTAACACTCACATCTGTAACAGGCATCGCTGCTTGTCGTGTAACACTCACATGTGTAACAGACATCACAGCCTGTCGTGTAACACTCACATGTGTAACAGACATCACAGCCTGTCGTGTAACACTCACATGTGTAACAGGCCTCACAGCTTATCGTGTAATACTCACATCTGTAACAGCTTGTCGGTTAACACTCACATCTGTAACAGGCCTAACGGCTTGTCGGTTAACACTCACATCTGTAACAGGCCTCACGGCTTGTCGTGTAACATTCACATCTGCAAGAAGCCTCACGGTTTGTCATGTAACACATCTGCAACAGGCCTCACGGCTTGCTCTGTAACACTTACATCTGTAACTGGCCTAGACAGCCTGTCGTGTAACACTCACACCCACAACGGGCCTCATCGCTTGTCGTGTAACATTCACATCTGCAACAGACATCACTGTTTGTCGTGTAACACATCTGTAACAGGCCTCAAAGCGTGTCGTGCAACACACATCTGCAACAGGCCTCAAAGCGTGTCGTGCAACACATATCTGCAACAGGCCTCAAAGCGTGTCGTGCAACACATATCTGCAACAGGCCTCAAAGTTTGTCGTGCAACACACATCTGCAACAGGCCTCAAAGCTTGTCGTGCAACACACATCTGCAACAGGCCTCAAAGCTCGTCGTGCAACACACATCTGCAACAGGCCACAAAGCTCGTCGTGCAACACACATCTGCAACAGGCCACAAAGCTCGTCGTGCAACACACATCTGCAACAGGCCACAAAGCTCGTCGTGCAACACACATCTGCAACAGGCCACAAAGCTCGTCGTGCAACACACATCTGCAACAGGCTTGTTGTGTAACACATTCGCCCCTGCAAACAGCAGCCGAAAGTTGGGTTACGCCACTTTAACCCGACTTTTTCATAACTACAATTGTATCAGACTGGCAGTGGTGTACCCCCCCACCCCCACCCCCCACCCCCACCTTTATCTCATTACCGTTTCTGTGGCTGCCCCTCCTCAGACCCCCTCGTCGTCTCGACAACACCCTTCCGCTGGGTCACTGCCGGCAGGGACTCTTGGTAATTTCCAATCGTCCTGGGACAGCTCTTCTCCGCCTGCTAGGCGTCTCCTGATTGGAGCAGGCATCTGGTAGTACTGCTGGCTTCGCTTCAGTCAGTGGGTGTGAATTTTATTTTAGAATAAATCACACGTGCACACACACTCTCTTTTACACACGCACACACTCCTACTCTCACTATACTCTCTCTGTGTCTCTCTCAAGTTTTATGTGGAAGTTTTTATGCTTCGTGCATAAATTTCCACTCATTCTTTCATAGACCTTTATAAATAATTCATTGTACTTTTTATTATTATATTATTCATCAGTAGCTTTGAAAGGACTAATGTTAGTCTTGACTGAACCTAAACTACAGTCTTTGTAAAATTAAGTTTTCGAGTTCGAGTTCTCTCTCTCTCTCACACACACACACACACACTTATACACACACACACTCTCTCTCTCTCTCTCTCTCTCTCACCCATTCACTCCTAGTAACAAACACATCCCCTCTCTTACACACACACACACACACATACACACTCTCTCTCTTTCTCTTACACACACATGGACACACACACACACCCTAAACAAAAAAAACTTTTTACTGGCAAAAGACACTTTATTTGCAACCCCACATTGCTGCAGAGAGAAAGTGAGCTGGCAGTCTGACAAATCCAGGCTGTAGTCCACTGCCACTCACCTCTCACTTCAGTGGACAGCATCTTATGAGTGAGCTCCACAGGTAATGAGTCTTAACGACCTCCACAATTGGCAATAACAATAATAATTAATGCATCATTAAAAGATTTAGCCTTGTCAGTTCCAGCAACAATAACAACAAAAATCTCTTATTCAAGACATTTCATTATTTTCATCCTTATTTTTCTGTAGCGTTATGTTTTTCATCTGCCAGCTAAGTAATCTGCCTCTTTCTAAGTTGGCCTGCAGAAGCCCACAGCTCCAGCATGCTGGGTGAGAATTTGCATGTCCGGCATTCTGTCTGAAGGGAAAATCGTGTCTGGTGTTTCAATGCTTTCACCAAATTTTGCAGCATTCTGTGTGAAGGGAAAATCATATCTGGTGTTTCAATTCTTTTAACCAAATTTTGCAGCATTCTGTCTGAAGGGAAAGTAGTATCTGGTGTTTCAATTCTTTCACCAAATTTCTTTCCTGCAGCAGTTTGTACAGTATTGTACGCAGTAGGTGAGTATATTTCACCTTTGGCAGCCCGCCTCAAAGCTTCCTGCCTTACAGTGATCAGGGTTCGCCCCAAAATGAGGTGTTTTCATATTCACTGTGGTTAGTATTATTATTTGTATGATACATTTTGAAAAGACTTAGCATGGCATGGAAGATGTACCATCAACATTCCAGATCCCCACCTCCTCCAAGAAAATGAAGTCCTTTCAGTTCTTTTTGTACATAGCTATAAAAATTATTACACAGTGATTTAAAAATAAAGAAAAGGACTGGTTTCACACTGTCTAAGTGTTTTTATTTTGACGAAGAGAATGAGCTGTGGAATGTTCAAAAATGATTCACCAAGAATATAAACAAACCAAATGTATGTACATGAAGTTATGGTGCAACTTGCAATATTGGAATTCAAAAAAAGATGGTAAAACTGAAAGGTCCAGTCTTAAACAGGTGAGAAGGCAAGCAGAGAGATCACAACAAAATCAAAGTGACAGAGACCAAAGCTAAAGAACATCAAGTGGAGATTACTGCTACTGTAATCAATTCCTTATCAACAGAATCAGTTCCATGTCTACAAATCCAAATTAAGCAACATAAAAGTAAGACAAACAATTGACATGGCAAAGGATTACAGATATAACTAAGATGAACAATTTACATTGCGGCAATGGATTAAAGTAAAACAAAGATCGACCCTGTCCAGAAACAATCAACATTTCAGTCGACAACAACAAAAACCTGTTGAACAGGAAATCAGTTCTCCTGGAGATTATGCTTCAGTTGCTCCGAAAAAAGTCTGATAAGTGGCATATGTGGTGGTAAGTGGCATGTGTGGAGCTGTCCATTTCTGAACACAACAGAACCTGGGTATCAATGAACAATGACAAACCACAGCAGCGTAATCAGTGACACATGTGGAGCTGTCCATTTCAGAACACAACAGAATCTGGGTATCAATGAACAATGACAAACCACAGCAGCATAATCAGTGACACATGTGGAGCTGTCCATTTCTGAACACAACAGAATCTGGGTATCAATGAACAATGAGAAACCACAGCAGTGTATTCAGTGACACCATTACAAGCTCCTTACCTGAAGCCGACAAAGTTTGACCCGAATGAAATCATTGGTTATCTCTTGCCTGCAGTTGGCATCACTTAAAATTAAATATCTGATTTTCCTGACAGTGTGATCACATTTGGCATATTGATAAACTATGTGGATGTGCTGCGCCCCTTGGATTCACCACCCATGACAAAATCCTACAGCAGGCCCCTGAGCTGCTTACCATGAATGTCACAAACATAATTTTGCTTACAAATCCTCTGCCCATTTTACACAACCTAGCTGATTCCAAGGCTTGGTCAGCAACACGCACCAGTAAAACCCAACACTGCTGACAGAAAACACTGGGCATCCATTCCTTTCCCCTCCTAGCAACAGCAGCCATTACAGGTCCCCATCATTGACAGAAAACATCTGGTATCCCTTCTTCTTCAGACGCAACTGCAGCTTGTCCTTGTTGAGGGGGTGCCACTCTCTCTCGGGGTACGGGTCGTGGTTGTCTTTTTTGATCCACACACGATCAATGACCTTGCCAGCCTGAAACCACAGGCACCAGAAAAGATTTCAAATCAATGTCACAGCTGCACTCACTCCACTAGGCACCAGAGGTGATACCAAATTCATGTAACACTACCAGCTGCACTCACTCCGCTAGGCACCAGAGGTGATACCAAATTCATGTAACACTACCAGCTGCATTCACTCCGCTAGGCACCAGAGGTGATATCAAATTCATGTAACACTACCAGCTGCACTCATTCAGACAGGCACCAGAGGTGATATCAAACTCATGTAACGCTACCAGCTGCACTCGTTCAGCTAGGCACCAGAGATGATATCAAATTCATGTAACACCAACATGAGGCACCAGAGGTAATATCAAATTCATGTAACACTACCAGCTGCACTCACTCAGCTAGGCACCAGAGGTGATATCAAATTCGTGTAACACTACCAGCTGCACTCACTCAGCTAGGCACCAAAGGTGATATCAAATTCGTGTAACACTACCAGCTGCACTCACTCAGCTAGGCACCAAAGGTGATATCAAATTCGTGTAACACTACCAGCTGCACTCACTCAGCTACGCACCAGAGGTGATATCATTTTCCTGTAACACTACCAGCTGCACTGAAACAGTGGATGGAGGGAGGAAGGTTGGTGGGGTGGGGGTGGGGGTGAGGGGGAAAGACACCAATGAAATCAATAAAATTAATACCCAACTAATCCCTCTTTCCTCCTGTATCTTCTTTCTTCATCTCTTCTGAGGAGAGGAGTGTGGGGGTGGTTCTGTGTAGATAACCTTTCTGTCTGTCCCTATCTCCACCTACACAGACATTCCTTCACCCCTACCCCACCCCCTTGGATGCAGCCATTCCATCTGCCCCCTTCACCCTGCCCCATACCTGGTCATCGGAGACCTGCTCTATGTAGAGGTGAGTGGCATTGTGGATGGTCATCCGGGTGTAGCCGTAGTCATCAGAGCGGAACGCTGACCAGGGAGCAGTGTTGTTGATGAACTTGTCATGTCTCTCCTGGCAGCCCTGAGCGAGGAGGAGAGAATTCAGTCAAATCAACAGTTAGAGAGGCATGTGCAGACTAGTCTCCCTTGAAACAGGAACATTTCCCACAGCAGCAGAAGCTCAGTAAGGGGTCAAAACAAACACAGCCAGTTTGCACCAAGACTCAGCTCAAAAGGAGGACAGGAAGCTACAGAAAGTGATCCAGAACCTGCTTATTTGACTCATCCATCACACACCTTCCTTCACCGACAAATCACTGCACACACACACACACACACACACACACATCTTTCATTAACAAATCATTGCACACAACCCACACACCTTTCACTGACAAATATTTGCGCATGCAAACACATCTTTCATTAACAAATCCTTGCACACAACCCACACACCTTTCACTGACAAATATTTGCGCATGCAAACACATCTTTCATTAACAAATCCTTGCACACAACCCACACCTTTCACTGACAAATATTTGCGCATGCAAACACATCTTTCATTAACAAATCATTGCACACACCCACACACCTTTCACTGACAAATATTTGCGCATGCAAAAACATCTTTCATTAACAAATCATTGCACACACCCACATACCTTTCACTGACAAATATTTGCACATGCAAAAACATCTTTCATTAACAAATCATTGCACACAACCCACACACCTTTCACTCACAAATATTTGTGCATGCAAAAACATCTTTCATTAACAAATCATTGCACACAACCCACACACCTTTCACAGACAAATATTTGCGCATGCAAACACATCTTTCATTAACAAATCATTGCACACACCCACACACCTTTCACTGACAAATATTTGCACATGCAAACCCATCTTTCATTAACAAATCATTGCACACACCCACACACCTTTCACTCACAAATATTTGCACATGCAAACACATCTTTCATTAACAAATCATTGCACACACCCACACACCTTTCACTCACAAATATTTGCGCATGCAAACACATCTTTCATTAACAAATCATTGCACACACCCACACACCTTTCACTCACAAATATTTGTGCATGCAAAAACATCTTTCATTAACAAATCATTGCACACACCCACACACCTTTCACAGACAAATATTTGCACATGCAAACACATCTTTCATTAACAAATCATTGCACACACCCACACATCTTTCACTGACAAATATTTGCACATGCAAACCCATCTTTTATTAACAAATCATTGCACACACCCACACACCTTTCACTCACAAATATTTGCACATGCAAACACATCTTTCATTAACAAATCATTGCACACACCCACACACCTTTCACTCACAAATATTTGCACATGCAAACACATCTTTCATTAACAAATCATTGCACACACCCACACACCTTTCACTCACAAATATTTGCGCATGCAAACACATCTTTCATTAACAAATCATTGCACACACCCACACACCTTTCACTGACAAATTATTGTGCATGCACAAATCTTTCATTGACAAACTACACACACACAGTTTTCAAGGACAAATTACTGCACACACACACACACACACACACACACACACACACACACACACACACACCTTTCATTGACAAATCATTGCACACACACATTTTAAACAGAAAACAAATCTCTTACAGCCGATCCAGTGATGATGTGGACAGGAGCTCCAGGATTGGTGTAGGGCTCTGCACTGCTGCCATTGTACACCTGCAACACAGAGCTGAATGATTACTGCCTCAGTCACAGTGACTCGCTCTTCCTGCACACACATGCATGCACATACGTACACATGCACACACACACACATGCATGCACGTACACACACACACACATATGCATGCACACACACACATATGCATGCACACACACACACACACACACACACACACACACATGCCCCATTCCTCTTCTGACAGACTTGAGCTGTTCATGGGCCCATGCCCTATTAATAGCAGAGCCTAGAGGGCCAGGTCCACACCATACTGACAGAACCTCACCCCCACCCCCCTTCCTCCACCCCAACTGTCCACTCACCTTTCTGTCATAGACAGGCCACAGTCATTCATAGGAGTATTCATGGGCCCAGAGGGCCATGTCCATGCCATACTGATAGAACAGCTTCTCCCCCCCCCCCAGCCCCCACCACCTCCATGCCACCCTCCCCCCCAAAAAACCCTGTCCACTCACCTTTCTGGCATGCACAGGCCACAGTCATTCATAGGAGTGTTCATGGGCCCAGAGGGCCAGGCCCATGCCGTACTGATAGAACAGCTTCTCTCTACCCCCCCCCCACTCACCTTTCTGTCATAGACAGGCCACAGTCGTTCATAGGAGTGTTCATGGGCCCAGAGGGCCATGTCCATGCCATATTTATAGAACAGCTTCTCTCGCCCCCTTCCACACCCCACCCCCACCCCCCGCACTCACCTTTCTGTCGTAGACAGGCCACAGTCGTTCATAGGAGTGTTCATGGGCCCAGAGGGCCAGGTCCACACCGTACTGATAGAACAGCTTCTCCATCCCCAGCAGGTGCAAGATTGGGACACCGGTCCTGATCTGAAGTCAGTCATTGTAGAATTCATCATCATTTCAACAGGCACCGCAGCCTACTGCCTACCTTGAAACCACACATTCATTTCTGTTTTCTGAATTACTGTCAGTCAGGTAGTATAACCAGCTTGAGCCCGAAACATGCTAACACTGGACATTAGGGAAACATCTGAGAGACAAGGAGTGCATATGAGCTTTCCCTAGCACTGAGATACCATCTTGAAATGACTTGTATGCAAAAAGTGAAATCTTGAGTCAACTGAAAACAACTCAAAGGCAACAACACTAAACCCATGCAAACAACAAAACTACCTCAACTCTTCCACAGGTGTGGAAACTGTTTCCATGTTGACACTGGCGGGGAATCTTATGGCTGTACCATAGTGTGTCAGGTACAGACATAAGGCTCCAACATTCAGACACTGATGAACACATTTTTTTATTTTTTTTTGATAGATGAAACAACAGACAAACTGGGGAAAAAACACATAAAAACAGGCAGGCAGGCAGACGTACAGTAGTCCCCATCATTGTAAGAACAGTACACAGGGCAGACAGACAGACGTAGGCAGAAAGCATAGCAATGACCCACAATGCTCTTGTGCCCGGCACAAACGTCCTTGTCATTGTTGGTGCAGTACATCAAGAGACAGACAGACATACAGACAGAGGCAAAAAGCATAGCAAAGACTCACAATACCCTTGCGGCTGGCAGGAACGTCCTTGTATTTGTTCAGGCAACACACACACACACACACACACACACACACACACACACACACACACACACACACACACACACACAGAGGCTAAAGAAGAAAGCATAGCACTGACTCACACTCACACACACAGGCTAAAGAAGAAAGCACAGCATTAACTCACAATCACACACACCCACACACACACACAGAGGCTAAAGAAGAAAGCACAGCATTGACTCACAATCACACACACACACACACACACACACACACACACACACACACACACACACACACACACACACACACACACACACAGAGGCTAAAGAAGAAAGCACAGCATTGACTCACAATGCTTGGTGCAGTCATCCTAGTCAGTGTTGGAGCAGTACACTGAGAGACAGACAGACTTGGACACTGCCAAACAGACAAACACACACAGACAGGCAGAAGAAGAAAGCACAGCACTGACTCACAATGCTCTCATGCTTGGTGCAGTCATCCTTGTCAGAGTTGGAGCAGTACATGGGGCGGTGACCCATGGTGATGATCCAGGGACGCTTGGCTCTGTTCTCTGGCTTGGATGCCTCCTGCCGTCACAGACCACAACAGAGTCACTCCGGCTTATAACCCGTTTAAGGTTTTCAGGAGCATTGAGGTCTAGCACAGGTACAGCCAGGTAGTGGAACATGTATGCAAGGGCAGGACCATAGTTCAGACGGTTAAGTGTCAGGCCTGGCACACTCATGACGCAGGTTCAACTCTCCACTGCGGCAAGCAATTTTTCTCCAAGTCCACTATCAACGCAGAGTCACAAAAGTGTCTGTACAGCCCCTGTGTGCAAATGCATGCACTAACACTGGTCCACACATTAAAAATCCTGATCAGTGGCAGTCACACTACTGTTTGGACACACAAAAACACCATTGTTTGGACACATTGAATACCTTTGTTTGGACACACACAAATACCATTGTTTGGACACACCAAATACCATTGTTTGGACATACACAAACCCCATTGTTTGAACACACCAAATACCATTGTTTGGACACACCAAATACCATTGTTTGGACACACCAAATACCATTGTTTGGACACAGAAATACCATTGTTTGGACACAAAATACCATTGTTTGGACACACCAAATACCACTGTTTGGACACAGAAATACTATTGTTTGGACACACCAAATACCATTGTTTGGACACAGAAATACCATCGTTTGAACACACCAAATACCATTGTTTGGACACACAGAAATACCATTGTTTGGGCACACCAAACACCATTGTTTGGACACACAATAACAGGATTGTTTGAACACACCAAATACATTGTTTGGACACACCAAATACCATTGTTTGGACACACCAAATACCACTGTTTGGACACAAAATACCATTGTTTGGACACACACAAATACCACTGTTTGGACACACAAATACCATTCTTTGGACACACAGAAATACCATTCTTTGGACACACAGAAATACCTTTCTTTGGACACACCACATACCATTGTTTGGACACACAGAAATACCATTGTTTGGACACACCAAATACTATTGTTTGGACACACAGAAATACCATTGTTTGGACACAGAAATACCATCGTTTGGACACAGAAATACCATTGTTTGAACACATCTGATACCACTGATTGGACACACAGAAGTGCAGCACACATTAGTCAACCCTCTAAGGCAGACTGTGGCTGCCCAAGTGGCAGGACAATTGACAGTAGTAATGTACATATTCATCTCCCAAAAATGGGTGCCCTGGTACTACCTCCTTAAAAAGAGGAACGAAAAAGAAGGGTACGTTCATGACACTGCACACTGTTCCAGTGCATAATAAATAATGTGAAAATAGTCTGGATAAACAGTAACAGTGCACGTGCCACCATCTTTCAACATGCGCTCTTCCATTATCAGTCCTTATCATTATCTGACTACTGTTTTTGCCATGTGTGGACAGTCAGCCAGCCTAACCTGATCACTACAAATCCTGTTTGACATGAGTCAAAAATGACACTAGGACACTAATAGTAATCCTACCTTAAGATCATTCTCCAGCCACCGGTATTGGTTGATGGGCTGGGCAATGCCATAGTAGAGATAAAAGTAGTACTCTGTTGTCAGCGAAATGATGTGAGCAGGGCCGATGTTGAAGCTGAAATACAAACACATTTGTACACATGATCATTACAAAATCTGATACAACGTTAAGTTAAAACACATACACATCTGCACACATGATCATTGCAAAATCTTACAGTGCTGAACAATCACATGATCATGACAAAATCTTACAGTGCTGAACAATCACATGATCATGACAAAATCTTAAAGTGCTGAACAATCACATGATCATTACAAAATCTTAAAGTGCTGAACAATCACATGATCATTGCAAAATCTTACAGTGCTGAACAATCACATGATCATTACAAAATCTTACAGTGCTGAACAATCACATGATCATGACAAAATTTTAAAGTGCTGAACAATCTTAAAGGCTTAAAGTGCTGAACAATATAGACAGAAAACATGGACTTCAAAATAAAGATTGTCAGTCATCTAACATAAAAACCAACACAATGTACACCAAGACAAAGACTCATTAACAAAAACTTACTGATTATGAGCACATACACAGAGCCCGACAATGGTAAGCATGAACAACTGGACACACATATAACATACAACACACACACACATGCGCAAACCCACACTCACACACACACACCATGTCTGTCAGTGCCCTAAATGACGAACAGCAAATTGCAGAGAAAGACCAACACACACACACACACACACACACACACACACACACACACACACACACAGACTGACTATTTCATTTCATGGTTGCCAGGACAGGTCATGTACGGGACGTTGGCAGCGATGGGTTCGATCTGTCTCATGAACTCATCCCCCACTCTGGCATTGTCCTGCAAGGGAACACGTGCTCATTGTCTGTCAAAGTACAGTCCCTCAATAGTCATAAAGTCACAGTACAGCCCCTCCTTGTCATTCTGTCCAAACACAACCCCTAACTGCCATAATAAGTACAACCCCAACTGTGACACAGTCAAGATACAACCCCCAGCTGCCATACAAAGTACAACCCCAACTGTCACACAGTCAAAATACAACCCCTAACTGCCGTACTCAAATTACAACTTCTGACTGTTAAAGTGAAAACCTGAATTGCCATACAGTCAAAGTACAACCCCTAATTTTATCAATGATTAGGCATATCTGTCTCATTTTAGTTTTGATGAAATTCATGAAGCACATTGTATCTGTGTCAGTTTGTTCTAGATTGTGTAATGTGTGTGTGTGTGTGTGTGTGTGTGTGTGTGTGTGTGTGTGTGTGTGTGTGTGTGTGTGTGTGTGTGTGTGTGCATGCGGTTAAATGAAAAATATAGTCTACTTACAATATTCAAATCATAGGCAAAATCACCTGCAAAAAATAAAATAAAATGTTCAAATTCTTTTTCTTTTCAGCTACACACTCTCAATCTGTTAAAATTTGTCATCTTTCATACAATATCAGTGACTGCATTTGGGCAAAATTCTTTTGAGACATTAATGAAATAAAGACGCATTTTAATGATTTTCTTTTAAAATGCTGTGCTGATTCTACGTTCATTTTTTCTAACCTGAGTTTCACCAGTAACTATTAGCAGGACTGGCACACAACAAGTGTTCTAGCTTAGCTGGGTTGCAGGCACTGCCTCTCTGATAAGTAAGTAAACATGGTGCCTAACATCCACAGAAACCATAAGGCTTACTAGAGATGGAGGGAAGGTGGTACGGAGGTTGGGGGAGAGGGGTAATGTGGGGGAGTGGTAGATTATATATTTACCACTACACTGTGACCACCGGAATGACTTCTGCATTAAGGTGGGCAGCAATGACAGCCATTTTAATGTTTCATTACTTGTGAGGGACAAAGTCACAAGACAGTGACCACAGACCACAAAATTTGAAGAGAAAGGACAGCCAAAGTGGATTCAAACTGAGGTCCCTCTGCTTACCAGCCTAACGCCTTACCACTAGGTGAAACTGGCTCACAGCCTCTCTGACACTGGGATTGGTCCTTTCATAACCATCATGGTTGACTGGGTGTTAAAAACCAGTTTCCTTCCATCCTTGAAATTGGGCATGAAAGTTGCACAATCACATCATTTCAGATCAAAGAGGCAGTGGGTAACCATTAGACCAGCTGCGACATTTGACAGTTTTATAAGTCAGATCCCACCTGCTACCGTCAAAAGTTGAAGCCTAAACTGAAATTAATACAGCAGTTTTAAACAAAATCCTTGACTTTCACTTAACGCTTTGATCTTTTCTATCGGTATAAGGAAGGCCAGCATTCTGCAGACAAAATATGTTTGAGAAAGCTGGTTCCTTTGACTGTTACAGCTCTACAAAATATCAAACTCAATCTAAATCATTGCAAAGTCCAAAGTAAAAATTAGTATCAGACAGGAAAAAAATGAGGACACAAACAACACAGTTCACAACAACAGCTACAAAGGAGAAAAACCCACAACAAATAAAAAAGAAGGAAAGAGGAGAAAAACCCACAACAGCAACAACAAAGAAAAAGAAGAAAAAAAAGGAAGGGGGGGGACACCACAACAAAAAAGACACCTCCCCAAAAAAACACCACAACAACAACAAAAAGAGAAGAAAAAAAACAAAAACACAACAACAACAAAAAGAAGAGAAAAACTGACAACAACAACAAAGTGAAAAATCCACAACAATAAAAATGTAACGTAAAAGAATACTGATAAAATCATAAAGCATCTACACCTGATGTCTACACCTAATATGAACCTGAAGCACATGCTACAAAACAACAGGGCTGACAAAGGCGTACAGAATTAAGATAACAACTGCACTTGCTAAGAACAGGAGAAGTGTACTGACCAACGTGCAGGATGGCATCATGTCTTTCTCCGTTTCCAGCTGCAGACGTGGCAGGGACTGAGCGTTGATGTTGCCAAGGTCACCATAGAGGGCAAAGCGTGGGGACCAGTTGGTGCCGCTCCTCATGGCTGTGAAGGAGAAGAGGTCACTCCAGCCCTGGTTGCTGCCGCAGGTGTACTCTGAAAAAACACACAACCAGAGACAAAACTGTACACACTGGCCTTGATGACGGAACAGTGACCAAACCCTGCACTACCATGCAATCTGTTGGAACCCTGCACTAACATGCAATCTGTTGGAACCCTGCACTACCATGCAACCTGTTGGAACCCTGCACTAACATGCAATCTGTTGGAACCCTGCACTAACATGCAATCTGTTGGAACCCTGCACTAACATACAATTTGTTGAAATGCTTCACTACCATGCAGTCTGTTGGAACCCTGCACTACCACGCAACCTGTTGGAACCCTGCACTAACATGCAATCTGTTGGAACCCTGCACTACCATGCAACCTGTTGGAACCCTGCACTAACATGCAATCTGTTGGAACCCTGCACTAACATGCAATCTGTTGGAACCCTGCACTAACATACAATTTGTTGAAATGCTTCACTACCATGCAGTCTGTTGGAACCCTGCACTAATATTCAATCTGTTGGAACCCTGCACTAACATGCAGTCTGTTGGAACCCTGCACTAACATGCAGTCTGTTGGAACCCTGCACTAACATGCAGTCTGTTGGAACCCTGCACTAACATGCAGTCTGTTGGAGTGCTGCACTAACATGCAGTCTGTTGGAACCCTGCACTAACATGCAGTCTGTTAGAACCCTGCACTAACATGCAGTCTGTTGGAGTGCTGCACTAACATGCAGTCTGTTGGAGTGCTGCACTAACATGCAGTCTGTTGGAACCCTGCACTAACATGCAGTCTGTTAGAACCCTGCATTAACATGCAGTCTGTCGGAACCCTGTACTAACATGCAGTCTGTCGGAACCCTGCACTAACATGCAGTCTGTTGGAACCCTGCACTAACATGCAGTGTGTCAGAACCCTGTACTAACCTGCAGTCTGTCGGAACCCTGCACTAACATGCAGTCTGTTAGAACCCTGCACTAACATGCAGTCTGTTAGAACCCTGCACTAACATGCAGTCTGTCGGAACCCTGCACTAACATGCAGTCTGTTGGAACCCTGCACTAACATGCAGTCTGTTGGAACCCTGCACTAACATGCAGTCTGTTGGAACCCTGCACTAACATGCAGTCTGTTGGAACCCTGCACTAACATGCAGTCTGTCAGTCTAGCTTCAAAACTGACAGCAGCCCATTCCTCTGGCACCTGCCTAGACCAGTCTTTTGTACACTCCCACCCCCTCCTCCCCCAACATTAGACATGATGCAACTGTTGATACTTGAAGTCTGCTTTTCAACCTAATTTTTCAACTGCCCAAAATATGTTAGCTTTCTCCTGTTTCATTTGCCCTGTTTTAGGTGTAAGACTTGGGGGGGGCGGGGGGGTGGGGGGGGGGGGTGTAGGGGAGTAAGCAATGTCTATAGTATCTATTTGTCATCTCTCTCTCTCTCTCTCTCTCTCTCTCTCTCTCTCTCTCTCTCTCTCTCTCTCTCTCTCAATATTTATGACACTATAAAACATTTGTGTATTGCTGTCCCCTTCCCCCATGCATTGTTATGTACTCAGACTCAGAGCTTTTTTGTTTTAAGGGCTTGTGCTGAAGAAATATCAATTATCATCATAACATTAAACACTTACGATACTTCTGTCCTGGAGTCAGGCCCGTGAGCTTGACCCTGTGAATGTACTGTACACGACGGCGATCTCCGCCATCTGTGAACTTGCGGCTGACCCCCTGAGCAAGCAGGACCTGCGATGACCCCACGGCGAAGTAACGTACAGTGGAGGTCTGCGTGTCATTCGCAGTGTTCCACACCACGTACATTTGAGTCGGGTCATCAGGGTCTGAAAATCCATGTGACCATAGGGGTAATGTTTGTATGCTTCAAGGCCTATAGTCATCTGCAGTCTTGTGTGCAATAAAAATCTGTGGGACCAAAGGGGTAATGTTTATATGCTTCAAGGCCTACAGTCTTATGTACAGTGAAAATCCACATGACCAAAGGGGTAATGTTTATATGCTTCAAGGCCTACAGTCTTATGTACAGTGAAAATCCACATGACCACAGGGGTAATGTTTATATGCTTCAAGGCCTACAGTCTTATGTACAGTGAAAATCCACATGACCACAGGGGTAATGTTTGTATGCTTCAAGGCCTACAGTCTTATGTACAGTGAAAATCCACGTGACCAAAGGGGTAATGTTTGTATGCTTCAAGGCCTACAGTCTTATGTACAGTGAAAATCCACATGACCATAGGGGTAATGTTTATGTGCTTCAAGGCCTACAGTCTTATGTACAGTGAAAATCCACATGACCATAGGGGTAATGTTTGTATGCTTCAAGGCCTACAGTCTTATGTACAGTGAAAATCCACATGACCATAGGGGTAATGTTTGTATGCTTCAAGGTCTACTGTCTTATGTACAGTGTCTAGTTTTTGTAAGAGGTTTACAGTCTTTTGTACAATGTCTAGTCTTGCGAACAAGGTCTACAGTCTTGTGTACACTGTCTAGTCTGATGTGCATGGTCTACAGTCTTGTGTACAAACTACAATGTCTAGTCTTATGTACAAGGTCAACAATATTCTGCAAAATGTCTAGTTGTATACATGTACAAGTTCTGCAATCATCTGCACAATGTGCAAAGTCTTCAGTCTTGTGCACAATGTCAATCATGTGTACATGTCTATAGTCTTGTGCACAATGCCTAGTCATGTGTACATGTCTGCAGTCTTGTGCACAATGCCTAGTCATGTGTACATGTCTTCAGTCTTGTGCACAATGCCTATCATGTGTACATGCCTACAGTCTTGTGCACAATGCCTAGTCATGTGTACATGTCTATAGTCTTGTGCACAATGCCTATCATGTGTACATGCCTACAGTCTTGTGCACAATGCCTAGTCATGTGTACATGACTACAGTCTTGTGCACAATGCCCAGTCATGTGTACATGTCTACAGTCTTGTGCACAATGCCTAGTCATGTGTACATGTCTTCAGTCTTGTGCACAATGCCTATCATGTGTACATGCCTACAGTCTTGTGCACAATGCCTAGTCATGTGTACATGTCTAGTCTTGTGCACAAGGCCTAGTCATGTGTACATGTCTAGTCTTGTGCACAAGGCCTAGTCATGTGTACATGTCTAGTCTTGTGCACAAGGCCTAGTCATGTGTACATGTCTGCAGTCTTGTGCACAATGCCTAGTCATGTGTACATGTCTAGTCTTGTGCACAAGGCCTAGTCATGTGTACATGTCTAGTCTTGTGCACAAGGCCTAGTCATGTGTACATGTCTACAGTCTTGTGAACAAAGCCTAGTCACATGTAGTAATGTACATGGACTACAGTCTTGCGCACAATGTCTACTCATGTCTACACAGTAAAGAAGGGAAAAAAAGAGCAAGTACAAGAAACAATAACCACCAGCATTACTGGAAACCTTAATGGAGAAAAGATGACATGGAAAAGGAAAAAAAAGACATAAAAAAATGGATGACCCACAATCCATCTCACACTGTGTCACAGCATGATGTCGTATGACATCCCATCAACAAATTCCCCATCTGATCAGCAGAAAAGCTGTATCAGTCTGTTGTGATGGTGACCAACAAAAGAGCTCCGTGTTTGTTGTGGCGACAACTAGAAATTCAGGGTGGGTGATATAAATATAATTCTAGTATTTCAATAGTTACACACACACAGACACAAAACAAACAAAAAAACAACAACAACAACTGACAAACAGTGAAACTCAGTTGTCTTGCTGCATGCTTTTGTGGTAGTAGGACCAAGAGTGTGAAAGGGAAAAATGCCCTTCCTGAAATTTTAGTGGAAAACTGGTTGTACAATTGAGAGTGTGAAATGGTATGATAATGTCCCTCCTGAAAATTCAGGGGAAAACATACGCCAAAATATGCAGCTAGTCACCTAGTGATCCTTTCTGCGGGCTAGTACAGTAGTAGATATTAAACATATTCATCAGCCCAGTGGGTCTGAGGAAAAGGTCAGTTTGTGCAGGCCTGATCTGCCATTTTGGACTGAACTGAACTCAGCACGTATACATGCATGCCTTATCTCTTCCCCATGCTTCTTATCCAAGTCATGCTCCACTCTTGGCCACTCAGTCTGCACAACTGACCCCAAAACATTGCAAACTGTAGCCAGATGTTCAAACTTACATCATAATCAAGCGTTAATGCAACAAAAATGAACACTTGCTGATTAGAAAGCTTAAAAAATAACTTGTCCTATTTTGCACACAATGGAACCATTTTTTCTTTATCTCTTTTTTTAAGTGAGTAAAATTCAGCTCATGTAAAGTACAATGTTATACATGTACACCATCAGTTTCAAGCCAAATAAGGTTAGAAAATACATGATGACAGAACCATTAACAGAAGGCATTAATAAGTATTTGACTACAACTCAAAAGGTGCATCTTCATAAGCTGTAAATCAAATGTATAATACATTGTATTATTGTAACATGCTATTGTTTACAGAAATGTATACAAAAGTTTCAGGGGGAACAAAGTGGACTTAAAAAAGGTCTGACTTATCATTAAGGTGGTCCTTCATTAAGGTGGTCCTTCATCAAGGGGTCTCTTATAACTTATATAAGAGTGGTCTCTCATCAGGTCATCAGGAGGTCTCTCACAGACTCATTAGGGAAGTTTCTTAATCTTATTAGGATGGTCTCTCATCAGGTTATCAGGAGGTTCCTCATTAGGGAGGCTTCTTAATCTTATCAGGGTGGTCTCTCTTCAAGTGATCAGGTCTCTTAATTTAATCTCATTAGGGAGGTCTCTTTAATTTTATCAGGATGGTCTCTCTCCAGGTGATCAGGAGGTCTCTTAATCTCATTAGGGAGGTCTCTTAATCTTATCAGAGTGGTCTCTCATCAGGTCATCTGATGGTCTCTCATTTGGGAGGTCTCTTAATCTTATCAGGGTGGTCTCTCATCAGGTCATCTGATGGTCTCTCATTAGAAAGGTCTCTTAATCTTATCAGGGTGTCTTTCATCAGGTCATCAGGGGGTCTCTCATTCGGGAGGTCTCTTAATCTTATCAGGGACATTTCTCATCAAGTCATCAGGTCTCTCATTCGGGAGGTCTCTTAATCTCATCAGGGACAATTCTCATGAAGTCATTAGGTCTCTCATTATAGAGGTTCTCATGGGGAGTTGGGGGTGGGGGCGTCTCCCATCCGAGGAAAGTTCAAGCCAATTTGTTTTGTTGCTAGTCTTAGTTTGAGGGTATCTTGCTTCTCACTCAGAGCATTGTATTCACTATTATAATTGTTATGTGCCAGTTTAACCATCTGAGCATGCACTTTATTTTGGTGTAAGTTTATCAACATTAATATTTTGTACACTCTGTTAGCTGCAATTTAGTTGCCCAAAACAGCATATAGACAAGGACAAGCCATACTTCCTACTTCCCTGTCGCACCCATCTTTCCTCTCTGCCCTCAATCACATTAACAATGCGAGGTGTTTTTTGTTTTTGTTTTGTTTTACACTTGTGATACTTCTCTATTAGAGCACAATCTTATTACTGTAATTACACGGAAACAAAAGCAAGCAATCTTACAGATTCATGTAAACAACAACAAAGAACACAAATTTGTGCGCTAAGAAACGGGCCAACAACACCAACAGCTGGAATTATACTGTAGTCAACAAAAGAAATTATAAAAATAGAACATATTATAAAATATAAAATGCATTCATACAGAGTAGGAGCAGTTTAGCATGATCACAACATACCTCCATAAGCGATGTGGACTTGTTCTGGCTGTACATAGACAGGAGGATAGCCCCAGGACAATGTCAAATAGCTGAGGAGCAGCAGAACCCCAAGTTTCACTTTCATCATCTTGTTTGACTGTGCTGGACTGAAACAAAAATTTCTTCCTCAAACTTTTATTTCCACCATGAGAGATAACTACAGGAGGCGAGTCCACTCCAAGGGGTGGAAGCATGTAGACCTGTCACAGGAAGGGTGACCTGGTAGCGTTAAAAGTTCGCAGTCTGAGGACTCTGTTACACAACTCAGCTTCAGTCATGTTCATAAAATCAAATTTAATATGCTTTTTATATTATTTTTTTTCAACGAAACATACACTCACAGTTCTTCTTATTCTGTTTCTTCAGTTAGACCAGAACACGGATCTTGTCTCCCTCATAACAGATCGGTTTCTAGTCCCAGCCTAGCTGAGTCACGAGACCTGCATACATGTGTGACAAAGCACGTCCTCTTATCTTACAAGTTCAAGACACAAAATCGGTTGCTTTACAATCACTCGGGTCACAACCGTTCGGTGTATCTTTTCCCCTTCTTTGTTCGATTATGTAATAAAAATAAACTGGTTAAATTAGAGCTACACCTTGTACAAAAACAAAAGAAAACAAAAGAAATTTTCTTCGCAGCCTAAACTGTTTAATAACAACCCCCAAAAGACGAACAGTTCTTCGGAGTCATTGCCCCTGAACAGACACAGTCAGTAGTTGCGATTGGTCGATCGCGGTTATTTTGGCAAATCAGGGCGTGCGTTTCTTACGCTGTGGAGTTGTTTACATCAACCATGGCATCAAATCGGCTGGTGTCAGTTGATTTCAAAGTTTTTGGTAAAGGGCAAGGTAATCTTTGACACATAAGTGACAAGCGCCATTCTGTTTGTCAGTGACTTCTGTGTCAGTGCGATTTTGATTTTGTGTATGTGTGTGCAAGACATAACATGCACAATAAATGAGTAAATTATGAAAATAAGTGAACAAGTCATGATTAAACAAGCTTAATCCCAGAATCGGTAGCTTTGAACCAGAATTGTTGGCGTGGTGCATTTGTCAGTAATTAGGTACGCTTGGTGCTGTGATCCCACGGTTAAGGGGCTAAAAGAATAAACAATGAACCTTTGTCTTTGACGTTCCTTCCTTGACATGTTTTATTTCTGTGTCGAGAGAAAAATGTAGGTCTAAATGCCGGTGACTTAATTATCTATTAAGATTCAGTTGCAAAGAACGCACTCTCTCTCTCTCTCTCTCTCTCTCTCTCTCTCTCTCTCTCTCTCTCTCTCTCTCTCTCTCTCTTCCTCTCTCTCTCTCTCTCTCTCTCTCTCTGTGTGTGTTCTCTTGCCTTCTTTTCTTTTCTTTGTAATAAAGCAGCAGCTGTTCTTTGTTCCAGGTGTGTTCTTTCGAAAGGTAATTATCTGCAGTCAAAAGCTCAAACACAAATCAGTTTGAAGAGTTAAACTGGCGTACAGTGGAGTGACTGTCAGACACATACTAGATAAAGAAATGCTCTCCTAGTCCTACAAATGCACACAAACAAACAGATAAATATTTGTTCTGACACTTACATGGCTACTGGAATTTTGGAAGGATTACTTATGGCCCAGGCAGTAACTGGCTGGTGAAATAGGAGGTTCATTTCAAGTAAATTAAAGTTAATGACCCATGGTAAACTTGTTGAGCATTTGTGAACTAGTCAGTCAAAGAGAATTTAGCCAAATTTCTTGGAGGATTTGATTTGGTTGGTGACATGACTGTAAATCACTAAATGACTCATTGTGAGAACCGTTTGAGTGTGGATGACTGTAAATGACTCATTGTGAGAACTGTTTGAGTGTGGAATACAGATTATATACTTGATCCCTAACTGCCAACACAAAAGTTCTTGGTTCAAAACAAATTAATTCAGTAATAAGTAGGCATGATTACAACATAGATGCCCCCAGATGTGTAAAGCTTCAGCATGTGCCTGTGTTTTGACAGAACACCAAGGAGAAAGCCCAGCGCCTGGGGCTGGTGGGGTGGGTGAAAAACACAGAGGAAAAAACTGTTGCAGGAAAAATACAGGGCCCAGCTGAGCAGATGTGAGTTGGAACCGATACTAAGCTTTCTTGTCCATTCTCTGAACTTGCACACTCTTGTGCATAAAGCTTACTCTGCTGATGATAGTGCAGAAAAAGCAGTGGTACATGCATGAAACTTGAGCTACAGCTTGTGCGTATGTGTGTGTGTGTGTGTGCATGCACGTGTGTGTGTGTGTGACAATCTAACATGAACTGTTTCATTTAGGTCACACTTGGTTGTGCAGGCCAACAGTGACACAGGTTACCTGGCAATTTCCAATCGTCCTGGGACAGCTCTTCTCTGCCTGCTAGGTGTCTCCTAATTGGAGCAGGCATCTGGTAGTACTGCTGGCTTCGCTTCAGTCAGTGGGTGTGAATTTTATTTTAGAACAAATCACACATGTGCACACACACTCTCTTTTACACACACTCCTACTCTCACATTCTCGCTCTTTATCTCTCTCAAGTTTTATGTGGAAGTTTTTATGCTTCGTGCATAAATTTCCACTCATTCATTCATATACCTTTATAAATAATTCATTGTACTTTTTTTTAATTTTTTATTCATCAGCAGCTTTGCAAGGACTAATGTTTTGACTAAACCTAAACTACAATCTTTGTAAAATTAAGTTTTTGAGTTGGGGTTCTCTCTCTCTTACACACACACACACACACACAAACTCTCTTATACACACTCTCTCTCTCTCTCTCACCCACTCACTCCTAGCAACAAACACATCCCCTCTCTTACACACACACACACACACATACACACTCTCTCTCTTTCTCTTACACACACATGCACACACACACACACACACACACACACACCCTAAACAAAAAACACTTTTAACTGGCAAATGACACTTTATTTGCAACCCCACATTGCTGCAGAGAGAAAGTGAGCTGGCAGTCTGACAAATCCAGGCTGTAGTCCACTGCCTCTCACCTCTCACTTCAGTGGACAGCATCTTATGAGTGAGCTCCACAGGTAATGAGTCTTAACGACCTCCACAGTTGGCAATAACAATAATAAATAATGCATCATTAAAAGATTTAGCCTTGTCAGTTCCAGCAACAACAACAAAACAATTTCTCGTATTCAAGACATTTCATTATTTTCATCCTTATTTTTCTGTAGCATTATGTTTTTCATCTGCCAGCTAATTTTACCCCACAAAGGACCAAACACCATCAGCTAAATAGCTCACCACTGTCTAGAATGCTGAAATATGTCACCAAAGGTTCACTCATCAGATAAACATCATATTAAAAAAGAAGTAAAATCAGTGACAAAAAAGAAAACCATATATGTATGTATAATGTCTTCTATGTGACCTGTATGCAGAACTAACAGCTTCTGGTGCTGTATCCGCGGTGTCAGACACTTTGGTGACATCAATCTAGCTGAATCATTGGAAAGAGGGCAAAACAATGGAAAGAGAGCACATGAACAGCACCAGTGATGTTGACAACTTATACAATCAATGGTATTTTCAACTGCAATTTTTTTTTTTTTTTTTTTTTTTTACTGCACACCAAATTCTCCTGTTCCAAGTAATTGAAGAGTTACTTTTTATTCAAATCTGAGAAGGCTAGTCAGTTGGCCTGTAATGCACCACAGACAACTGCCTGTCTTAATGTAGAGTGATTGCAGTGGTGACAGAGTAGTGTTCAATATTGTGTAGTGTTCAGTAATCTGCCTCTTTCTAAGTTGGCCTGCAGAAGCCCACAGCTCCAGCATGCTGGGTGAGAATGTGCCTGTGCAGCATTCTGTCTGAAGGGAAAATTGTGTCTGGTGTTTCAATTCTTTCATCAAATTTTGCAGCATTCTGTCTGAAGGGAAAACTGTGTCTGGTGTTTCAATGCTTTCACCAAATTTTGCAGCATTCTGTCTGAAGGGAAAATCGTGTCTGGTGTTTCAATTCTTTCAACAAATTTTGCAGCATTCTGTCTGAAGGGAAAATCGTGTCTGGTGTTTCAATTCTTTCAACAAATTTTGCAGCATTCTGTCTGAAGGGAAAATTGTGTCTGGTGTTTCAATTCTTTCAACAAATTTTGCAGCATTCTGTCTGAAGGGAAAACTGTGTCTGGTGTTTCAATGCTTTCACCAAATTTTGCAGCATTCTGTCTCAAGGGAAAATCGTGTCTGGTGTTTCAATTCTTTCACCAAATTTCTTTCCCGCAGCAGTCTGTACAGTATTGTATGCAGTAGGTGGGTATATTTCACCTTTGGCAGCCCACCTCAAAGTTTCCTGCCTTACAGTGATCTGGGTTCATCCCAAAATGAGGTGTTTTCATATTCACTGTAGTTAATAATAGTTACCATTATTTGTATGATACATTTTGAAAAGACTTAGCATGGCATGGAAGATGTACCATCAACATTCCAGATCCCCACGTCCTCCAAGAAAATGAAGTCCTTTCAGTTCTTTTTGTACATAGCTATAAAAATTATTACACAGTGACTTAAAAATAAAGAACAGGACTGGTTTTACACTAAGTGTTTTTATTTTGACGAAGAGAATGAGTTGTGGAATGTTCAAAAATGATTCACAAGAATATAAACAAACCAAATGTATGTGCATGAAGTTATGGTGCAACTTGCAATATTGGAATTCAACAAAGTTGGTAAAACTGAAAGGTCCAGTCTTAAACAGGTGAGAAGGCAAGCAAAGAGATCACAACAAAATCAAAGTGACAGAAACCAAACCTAAAGAACACCAAGCAGAGATTACTGCTACTGTAAAACTGAATGGGTTAAAAAATTAACAAAATCAATTCCGTGTCTACAAATCCAAATTAAGCAGCATAAAAGTAAGACAAACAACTGACTTGGCAAAGGATTAAAGATATAACTAAGATGAACAGTTTACGTTGCGGCAATGGATTAAAGTAAAACAAAGATCGACCCTGTCCAGAAACAATACGTTGCGGCAATGGATTAAAGTAAAACAAATAAGACAACTGACTTGGCAAAGGATTAAAGATACAACTAAGATGAACAGTTTACGTTGCGGCAATGGATTAAAGTAAAACAAAGATCGACCCTGTTCAGAAACAATACGTTGTGGCAATGGATTAAAGTAAAACAAAGATCGATCCTGTCCAGAAACAATCAACATTTCAGTCGACAACAACAAAAACCTGTTGAACAGGAAATCAGTTCTGGAGATTATGCTTCAGTTGCTCCAAAAAAAGTCAGATAAGTGGCATATGTGGAGCTGTCCATTTCTGAACACAACAGAATCTGAGTATCAATGAACAATGACAAACCACAGCAGCATAATCAGTGACACATGTGGAGCTGTCCATTTCTGAACACTACAGAATCTGGATATTAATGAACAATGACAAACCACAGCAGCGTAATCAGTGACACCATTACAAGCTACAAGCTCCTTACCTTCATTTTCCCGACAGCATGATCACATTTGGCATATTGATAAACTATGTGGATGTGCTGCACCCCTTGGATTCAACACCCATGACAAAATCCTACAGCAGGCCCCTGAGCTGCTTACCATGAATGTCACAAACACACTTTACTTTAATTAATTGTTTTACAAGTATGTGATCTTAACTTCATTACTGTTTTATGATGAAGTCACAACTGTTCTATATTTATAGCCATAACTATGGTTAAAGTAAGACTCTTTTGTTGGTGGTGTTGTATTTGTTGTATTGTTCTCTTAACTTTATGCATTATTATTTTACGAGCCTGCCATGACCACAACTAAATTTCCCCTTGTGGGATGATTAAAGTGTTTTGAATTGAATTGAAAAAACTTTTGCTTACAAATCGTCTGCCCATTTTATGCAACCTAGCCAATTCCAATGCCTTGTCAGCAACATGCGCCAATAAAACCCAACACTGCTGACAGAAAACACTGGCCATCCATTCCTTTCCCCTCCTAGCAACAGCAGCCATTACAGGTCCCCATCACTGACAGAAAACATCTGGTATCCCTTCTTCTTCAGACGCAACTGCAGCTTGTCCTTGTTGAGGGGGTGCCACTCTCTCTCGGGGTACGGGTCGTGGTTGTCTTTTTTGATCCACACACGATCAATGACCTTGCCAGCCTGAAACCACAGGCACCAGAAAAGATTTCAAATCAATGTCACAGCTGCACTCATTCAGCTAGGCACCAGAGATGATATCAAATTCATGTAACACCAACATGAGGCACCAGAGGTGAGATCAAATTCGTGTAACACTACCAGCTGCCCTCAGCTAGGCACCAGAGGAGATATCATTTGCCTGTAACACTACCAGCTGCACTGAAACAGTGGATGGAGGGAGGAAGGTGGGGGGGGGGGGGAAGACACCCATGAAATCAATACCCAACTAATCCGTCTTTCCTCCTGTATCTTCTTTCTTCATCTCTTCTGATGAGAGGAGTGTGGGGGTGGTTCTGTGTAGATAACATTTCTGTCTGTCCCTGTCTCCACCTACACAGACATTCCTTCACCCCTACCCCACCTCACCCCTTTGGATGCAGCCATTCCATCTCTCCCCTTCACCCAGCCCCATACCTGGTCATCGGAGACCTGCTCTATGTAGAGGTGAGTGGCATTGTGGATGGTCATCCGGGTGTAGCCGTAGTCATCAGAGCGGAACGCTGACCAGGGAGCAGTGTTGTTGAGGAACTTGTCGTGTCTCTCCTGGCAGCCCTGAGCGAGGAGGAGAGAATTCAGTCAAATCAACAGTTAGAGAGGCACGTGCAGACTAGTCTCCCTTGAAACAGGAACATTTCCCACAGCAGCAGAAGCTCAGTAAGGGGTCAAAACAAACACAGCCAGTTTGCACCAAGACTCGGCTCAAAAGGATGAAAGGAAGCTACAGAAAGTGATCTAGAACCTGCTTATTTGACTCATCCATCACACACCTTCCTTCACCGACAAATCACTGCCCACACACAAACACACACACACCTTTCATTAACAAATCATTGCACACACACAACCACACACACATATATCTTTCACTGACAAATTATTGCGCATGCAAACACATCTTTCATTAACAAATCATTGCACACACCCACACACCTTTCACTGACAAATTATTGTGCATGCACACATCTTTCATTGACAAACTACACACACACGCACAGTTTTCATGGGCAAATTATTGCACACACACACACACACACACCTTTCATTGACAAATCATTGCACACACACACACACATTTTAAACTGAAAACAAATCTCTTACAGCTGATCCGGTGATGATGTGGACAGGAGCTCCAGGATTGGTGTAGGGCTCTGCACTGCTGCCATTGTACACCTGCAACACAGAGCTGAATAATTGCTACCTCAGTCACAGTGACTCGCTCTTCCTGCACACACACGCATGCACGCAAATACACATGCACACACACACACATATGCATGCATGCACATGCATGTACACACACAGACACATATGCATGCACACACACACATATGCATGCACGCACACACACACACACACACATATGCACACACACACATGCCCCATTCCTCTTCTGACAGACTAGAGCTGTTCATGGGCCCATGCCCAATTAATAGCAGAGCCTAGAGGGCCAGGTCCACACCATACTGCCACAGTCGTTCATAGGAGTGTTCATGGGCCCAGAGGGCCAGGTCCACACCATACTGATAGAACAGCTTCTCCCCTCAAACAGTCATTCATAGGAGTGTTCATGGGCCCAGAGGGCCAGGCCCATGCCATACTGATAGCTTCTCCCCCCGCCCCCACTCACCTTTCTGTCGTAGACAGGCCACAGTCGTTCATAGGAGTGTTCATGGGCCCAGAGGGCCAGGCCCATGCCGTATTAATAGAACAGCTTCTCCCCCCCACCCCCACTCACCTTTCTGTTGTAGACAGGCCAGTCATTCATAGGAGTGTTCATGGGGCCAGAGGGCCAGGCCCACGCTGTACTGATAGAACAGCTTCTCTCGCCCCCTTCCACCTGCCCCCCCCCCCCCCCCCCCCACTCACCTTTCTGTCATAGACAGGCCACAGTCATTCATAGGAGTGTTTATGGGCCCAGAGGGCCAGGCCCACACCATACTGATAAAACAGCTCCCCCCCCCCGCTCACCTTTCTGTCGTAGACAGGCCACAGTCGTTCATAGGAGTGTTCATGGGCCCAGAGGGCCAGGTCCACACCATACTGATAGAACAGCTTCTCCAGCCCAGGCAGGTGCAATGTTGGGACACCGGTCCTGACCTGAAGTCAGTCATTGTAGAATTCATCATCATTTCAACAGGCACCGCAGCCTGCTGCCTACCTTAAAACCACACATTAATTTCTGTTTTCTGAATTACTCTCAGTCAGGTAGTATAACCAGCTTGAGCCAAAAAACATACTAACATTGGACATTAGGGAAACATCTGAGAGACAAGGAGTGCATATGGGCTTTCCCTAGCACTGAGATACCATCTTGAAATGACTTGTATGCAAAAAGTGAAATCTTGAGTCAACTGAAAACAACTCAAAGGCAACAACATTAAACCCATGCAAACAACAAAACTACCTCAACTCTTCCACAGGTGTGGAAACTGTTTCCAAGTTGACACTGGCGGGGAATCTTATGGCTGTAACATAGTGTGTCAGGTATGGACATAAGGCTCCAACATTCAGACACTGATGAACACAATTTTTTTTTTTTTTTTTGATTGATGAAACTACAGACAAACTGGAAAAACACACACATAAAAACAGGCAGGCAGGCAGATGTACAGTAGTCCCCGTCATTGTTAGAATAGTACACATGGCAGACTGACAGACAAACAGACATAGGCAGAAATCATAGCAATGACCCACAAAGCTCTTGTGCCTGGCACAAACGTCCTTGTCATTGTTGGTGCAGTACATCAAGAGACAGACAGACATACCGACAGAGGCAGAAAGCATAGCAAAGACTCACAATACCCTTGCGGCTGGCAGAAACGTCCTTGTATTTGTTCAGGCAGTACAATGACACAAACACACACACACACACACACACACACACACACACACACACACACACACACACACACACACACACACACAAGCTAAAGAAGAAAGCATAGCACTGACTCACAATCACACACACACACACACACACACAAAGGCTAAAGAAGAAAGCACAGCATTGACTCACAATGCTTGGTGCAGTCATCCTAGTCAGTGTTGGAGCAGTACACTGAGAGACAGACAGACTTGGACACTGCCAAACAGACAAACACACACAGACAGGCAGAAGAAGAAAGCACAGCGCTGACTCACAATGCTCTCATGCTTGGTGCAGTCATCCTTGTCAGAGTTGGAGCAGTACATGGGGCGGTGACCCATGGTGATGATCCAGGGACGCTTGGCTCGGTTCTCTGGCTTGGATGCCTCCTGCCGTCACAGACCACAACAAAGTCACTCCGGCTTATAACCTGTTTAAGGTTTTCAGGAGCATTGAGGTCTAGCACAGGTACAGCTAGGTAGTGGAACATGTATGCAAGGGCAGGACCATAGTTCAGACGGTTAAGTGTCAGGCCTGGCACACTCATGACGCAGGTTCAACTCCCCACTGCGGCAAGCAATTTTTCTCCGAGTCCCCTAACAGTGCTGAGTCACAAAAGTGTCTGGACAGCCCCTGTGTGCAATTGCATGCACTAACACTGGTCCACACATTAAAAATCCTGATCAGTGGCAGTCACACCACTGTTTGGACACACAAAAACACCATTGTTTGGACGCACAGAAATACCACTGTTTGAACACACCGAATACCTGTTTGGACATACACAAATACCATTATTTGAACACATCAAATACCATTGTTTGGATATACACAAACCCCACTGTTTGAACACACCAAATACCATTGTTTGGACAAACCAAATATCATACAAAACATCATTGTCCGACTGGACACACCAAATACCACTGTTTGGACACAGAAATACCCTTGTTTGGACGCCCCAAATACCATTGTTTGGACACACAATGACAGCATTGTTTGGACACACAGAAATATCATTGTTTGGACACACCACATACCATTGTTTGGACACACAGAAATATTGTTTGGACACACAGAAATATCATTGTTTGGACACACAGAAATACCATTGTTTGGACACACCAAATACCATTGTTTGGACACAGAAATACCACTGTTTGGACACACCAAATACCATTGTTTGGACACACAGAAATACCACTGTTTGGACACACCAAATACCATTGTTTGGGCACACAGAAATACAATTGTTTGGACACAGAAATACCATTGTTTGGACACACAGAAATACCACTGTTTGGACACACCAAATACCACTGTTTGGACACAGAAATACCATTGTTTGAACACATCTGATACCACTGATTGGACACACAGAAGTGCAGCACACATTAGTCAACCCTCTAAGGCAGACTGTGGCTGCCCAAGTGGCAGGACAATTGACAGCAGCTATGTACATAATTCATTTCCCAAAAATGGGTGCCCTGGTACTACCTCCTTAAAAAGAGGAACAAAAAAGAAGGGTACGTTCATGACACTGCACACTGTTCCAGTGCATAATAAATAATGTGAAAATAGTCTGGATAAACAGTAACAGTGCATGTGCCACCATCTTTCAACATGCGCTCTTCCATTATCAGTCCTTATCATTATCTGACTACTGTTTTTGCCATGTGTGGACAGTCAGCCAGCCTAACCTGATCACTACAAATCCTGTTTGACATGAGTCAAAAATGACACTAGGACACTAATAGTAATACTACCTTAAGATCATTCTCCAGCCACCGGTATTGGTTGATGGGCTGGGCAATGCCATAGTAGAGATAAAAGTAGTACTCTGTTGTCAGCGAAATGATGTGAGCAGGGCCGATGTTGAAGCTGAAATACAAACACATTTGTACACATGATCATTACAAAATCTGACACAATGTTAAGTTAAAACACATACACATCTGCACACATGATCATTGCAAAATCTTACAGTGCTGAACAATCACATGATCATTACAAAATCTTAAAGTGCTGAACAATCTTAAAGGCTTAAAGTGCTGAACAATATAGACAGAAAACATGGACTTCAAAATAAAGAGTTTCAGTCATCTAACATAAAAACCAACACAATGTACACCAAGACAAAGACTCATTAATTTAACAAAAACTTACTGATTATGAGCACACGCACAGAGCCCGACAATGGTAAGCATGAACGACTGGACTCACATATAATATATACAACACACACACACACACATGCGTGAACCCACACTCACACACCATGTCTGTCAGTGCCCTAAATGACAAACAGCAAATTGCAGAGAAAGACCAACACACACACACACACACACACACACACACACACACACACACACACACACACACACACACACACACACTGCTTTTGCTTCTCTCTGCTGTGCTGTACCTTACAGAATATGGGGTAACAATGAGAGATGTTTTGGAGTGCTCTTACCTGTAGTACATTCTGTCACTGAGCTCATCACCAGGCATGACAAACCGGTGCCTGTAATTGGAGAAATTGCTGAAAGACAAAAAGAGACACTTTTAAAAACACCCCAAGAATGGATAACATACCACTCAAAATGAATCCTGTTTTTGTTGCCAACACTCCCACAGCAGTTCATATTAAACAGGCTGCTGTCTGTTTACACTGAGAAGGAAGCAATGATTCCACATTTGGATGAAGACTTTTGGTTGATGTTGCTGTGAACTGAACTGAAACAGTAACATTAACTCTAAACTGAACAGAAACTGTCATGCTAATTTTGAACTGAACTGAAACTGCCATATTAACTCTGAACTGAAATGAAACTGCCGTATTAACTACTGAAACTGCCATATTAACTCTGAACTGAAATGAAACTGCCATATTAATTTTAAACTGAAATGAAACTGCCATATTAATTTCGAACTGAAACAAAACTGGCATATTAATTCTGAACTAAAATGAAACTGGCATATTAACTCTGCACTGAACTGAAACTCATAATTTATTAATTCTGAACTTAACTGAAACTGTCATATTAACTCTGAACTGAACTGAAACTACATTGAAATTATATATCTTTAAAGTTAAAAGCCCAAGACTATAAACACACACTGAAATAGACTGTATGTCCAATCTTTGACAAAGGAGAAAAGTCAGCTTTTTACAACCCAAAACTCCACCCCCCTCAAACAAATATCTTATTAACAAGAAAGTAAAACCAATAAAACAGCAAATGAAAAAAGGAAACCACACACACATGCATGCATGCATGCCAGCACACACGCACACACACACACACACACACACACACACACACACACACACACACACACACACACACACACACACTGACTATTTCATTTCATGGTTGCCAGGACAGGTCATGTACGGGACGTTGGCAGCGATGGGTTCGATCTGTTTCATGAACTCATCCCCCACTCTGGCATTGTCCTGCAAGGGAACACGTGCTCATTGTCTGTCAAAGTACAGTCCCTCAATAGTCATAAAGTCACAGTACAGCCCCTCCTTGTCATTCTGTCCAAACACAACCCCTAACTGCCATAATAAGTACAACCCCAACTGTTACACAGTCAAGATACAACCCCTAGCTGCCATACAAAGTACAACCCCAACTGTCACACAGTCAAAATACAACCCCTAGCTGCCATACAAAGTACAACCCCAACTGTCACACAGTCAAAATACAACCCCTAGCTGCCACACAAAGTACAACCCCAACTGTCACACAGTCAAAATACAACCCCTAGCTGCCATACAAAGTACAACCCCAACTGTCACACAGTCAAAATACAACCCCTAGCTGCCATACAAAGTACAACCCCAACTGTCACACAGTCAAAATACAACCCCTAACTGCCATGAAAGGCACAGCCACAGCTGTCATACTGTCAAAATTCAGTCCCCAAATTGTCATACTCAAATTACAACTTCTGACTGTCAAAGTGAAAACCTGAATTGCCATACAGTCAAAGTACAACCCCTAATTTTGTAATCAATGATTAGGCATATCCGTCTCACTTTAGTTTTGATGAAATTCATGAAGCACATTGTATCTGTGTCAGTTTGTTCTAGATTGTGTAATGTGTGTGTGTGTGTGTGTGTGTGTGTGTGTGTGTGTGTGTGTGTGTGTGTGTGTGTGTGTGTGTGTGTGTGTGTGTGTGTGCCTGCAGTTATGAACTGTTATGTGATTGTCAGCATAAAAATAAATAAATAGTCTACTTACAACATTCAAATCATAGGCAAAATCACCTGCAAAAAATAAAACAAAATGTTCAAATTCTTTCTCTTTTAAGCTACACACTATAAGTCTGTAAGAATTTGTCATCTTTCATACAATATCAGTGATTCCATTTGGGCAAAATTCTTTTGAGACATTAACGAAATAAAGACGCATTTTAATGATTTTGTTTTAAAATGCTGTGCTGATTCTACATTCATTTTCTACCCTGAGTTTCACCAGTAACTATCAGCAGGACTGGCACACAACAAGTGTTCTAGCTCAGCTGGGTTGCAGGCACTGCCTCTCTGATAAGTAAGTAAACATGGTGCCTAACATCCACAGAAACCATAAGGCTTACCAGGGATGGAGGGAAGGGGGTACGGAGGTGGGGGGAGAGGGGTAATGTAGGGGGAGAGGTAGATTATATATTTACCATTACACTGTGACCACCGGAATGACTTCTGCATTAAGGTGGGCAGCAATGACAGCCATTTTACAGTTTCATTACTTGTGAGGGACAAAGTCACAAGACAGTGTCCACAGACCACAAAATTTGAAGAGAAAGGACAGCCAAAGTGGATTCGAACTGAGGTCCCTCTGCTTACCACCCTAATGCCTTACCACTAGGTGAAACTGGCTCACAGCCTCTCTGACACTGGGATTGGTCCTTTCATAACCATCATGGTTGACTGGGTGTTAAAAACCAGTTTCCTTCCATCCTTGAATTTGGGCATGAAAGTTGCACAATCACATCATTTCAGATCAAAGAGGCAGTGGGTAACCATTAGACCAGCTGTGACATTTGACAGTTTTACAAGTCAGATCCCACCTGCTACCGTCAACAGTTGAAGCCTAAACTGAAATTAAAAGAGCAATTTTAAACAAAATCCTTGACCTTCACTTAACACTTTGATCTTTTCTACCCATATAAGGAAGGCCAGCATTCTGCAGATAAAATATGTTTGAGAAAGCTGGTTCCTTTGTTACAGCTCTACAAAATATCAAACTCAATCTAAATCATTGCAAAGTGCAAATTAGTATCAGACAGGAAAAAAAATGAGGACACAAACAGCTACAAAGGAGAAAATCCCACAACAAATAAAAAAGAAGGAAAGAGGAGAAAAACCCACAACAAATAAAAAAGAAGGAAAGAGGAGAAAAACCCACAACAGCAACAACAAAGAAAAAGAAGAAACAAAGGAGGGGGGGGGGGGGGACACCACAACAAAAAAGACACCTCCCCAAAAAACACCACAACAACAACAACAAAAAGAGAAGAAAAAAACAAAAACACAACAACAACAACAAAAGAAGAGAAAAACTGACAACAACAACAAAGTGAAAAATCCACAAGAATAAAAATGTAATGTAAAAGAATACTGATAAAGCATCTACACCTGATGTCTACACCTAATATGAACCTGAAGCACATGCTACAAAACAAAAGGGCTGACAAAGGTGTACAGAATTAAGATAACAACTGCACTTGCTAAGAATAGGAGAAGTGTACTGACCAATGTGCAGGATGGCATCATACATGTCTTTCTCTGTTTCCAGCTGCAGACGTGGCAGGGATTGAGCGTTGATGTTGCCAAGGTCACCATAGAGGGCAAAGCGCGGGGACCAGTTGGTGCCGCTCCTCATGGCCGTGAAGGAGAAGAGGTCACTCCAGCCCTGGTTGCTGCCGCAGGTGTACTCTGAAAAAACACACCACCAGAGACAAAACTGTACACACTGGCCCTGATGATGGAACAGTGACCAAACCCTGCACTACCATGCAATCTGTTGGAACCCTACACTAACATGCAGTCTGTTGGAACCCTGCACTAACATGCAAACTGCTGGAACCCTGCACTACCATGCAACCTGCTGGAACCCTGCACTACCATGCAACCTGCTGGAGCACTGAACTACCATGCAACCTGTTGGAACCCTGCACTACCATGCAACCTGCTGGAACCCTGCACTAATATTCAATCTGTTGGAACTCTGCACTAATATTCAATCTGCTGGAACCCTACACTAATATGCAACCTGTTAGAACCCTGCACTAATATTCAACCTGTTGGAACCCTGTACTAACATGCACTCTATTGGAACCCTGCATTAATATTCAATCTGTTGGAACCCTACACTAATATTCAACCTGTTGGAACCCTGCACTAATATTCAATCTGTTGGAATCCTACACTAACATGCAATCTATTGGAACCCTGCATTAATATTCAATCTGTTAGAACCCTGCACTAATATTCAACCTGTTGGAACCCTGCACTAATTATCAATCTGTTGGAATCCTACACTAATATTCCATCTGAAGGAACCCTGCACTAATATTCAATCTGTTGGAACCCTGCACTAACATGCAGTCGGTTGGAACCGTATACGAACATGCAGTCTGTCAGTCTAGCTCATGCAGTCTGTTGGAACCCTGCACTAACATGCAGTGTGTCAGTCTAGCTTCATAACTGACTGCAGCCCATTCCTCTGGCATCTGCCTACACCAGTCTTTTGTACACGCCCACCCCCGACCTCCCCCTCCTCCCCCAACATTAGACATGATGCAACTGTTGATACTTGAAGTCTGCTTTTCAACCTAATTTTTCAACTGCCCAAAATATGTTAGCTCTCTCCTGTTTCATTTGCCCTGTGTTAGGTGTAAGACTTGGGGGGGGGGGGGGGGGGGGGTGAGTAAACTGTCTATTTGTCATCTCTCTCTCTCCCTCTCTCAATATTTATGACACTATAAAATATTTGTGTATTGCTGTCCCCTTCCCCCATGCATTGTTATGTACTCAGAGCTTTTTTGTTTCAAGGGCTTTTGCTGAAGAAATATCAGTTATCATCATAACATTAAACACTTACGATACTTCTGTCCTGGAGTCAGGCCCGTGAGCTTGACCCTGTGAATGTACTGTACACGATGGAGATCTCCGCCATCTGTGAACTTGCGGCTGACCCCCTGAGCAAGCAGGACCTGCGATGACCCCACGGCGAAGTAACGTACAGTGGAGGTCTGCGTGTCGTTCGCAGTGTTCCAAACCACGTACATTTGAGTCGGGTCATCAGGGTCTGAAAATCCATGTGACCATAGGGGTAATGTTTGTATGCTTCAAGGTCTACTGTCTTGTGTACAGTGTCTAGTCTTTGTAAGAGGTTTACAGTCTTGTGTACAATGTCTGGTCTTGTGATCAAGGTCTACAGTCTTATGTACACTGTCTAGTCTGATGTGTATGGTCTACGGTCTTGTGTACAATGTCTAGTCTTATGTACAAGGTCAACAATATTCTGCAAAATGTCTAGTTGTATACAAGTTCTGCAATCATCTGCACAATGTGCAAAGTCTTCGGTCTTGTGCACAAAAGCCTATCATGTGTACATGTCTACAGTCTTGTGCACAAAGCCTAGTCATGTGTACATGTCTGCAGTCTTGTGCACAATGCCTAGTCATGTGTACATGTCTACAGTCTTGTGCACAATGCCTAGTCACATGTACATGTCTACAGTCTTGTGCACAATGCCTAGTCATGTGTACATGTCTACAGTCTTGTGCACAATGCCTAGTCATGTGTACATGTATACGGTCTTGTGCATAATGCCAATCATGTGTACATGACTACAGTCTTGTACACAATGCCTAGTCATGTGTACATGTCTACAGTCTTGTGCACAATGCCTAGTCATGTGTACATGTCTACAGTCTTGTACACAATGCCTAGTCATGTGTACATGTCTACAGTCTTGTGCACAATGCCTAGTCACATGTACATGTCTACAGTCTTGTGCACAATGCCTAGTCACATGTACATGGTAAAGAAAAGAAGGGGAAAAAAGAGCAAGTACGAGAAAAAATAACCACCAGCATTACTGGCAACCTAAATGGAGAAAAGATGACATGGAAAAAAAAAATTACATGAAAAAAATGGATGACCTACAATCCACCTCACAGCATGATGTTGTATGACATCCCAACAACAAATTCCCCATCCAATCAGCAGAAAAGCTGTATCAGTCTGTTGTGATGGTGACCAACAAAAGAGCTCTGTGTTTGTTGCGGCAACAACTAGAAATTCAGGGTGGGTGATATAAATATAATTCTAGTTATTTCTATAGTTACACACACATACACCCACCCACACACACACACACACACACACACACACACACACACACACACACACACACACACACACACACACACACACACAAAACAAGAACTGACAAACAGTGAAAATCAGTTGTCTTGCTGCATGCTTTTGTGGTAGTAGGACCAAGAGTGTAAAACTAAAGGGAAAAATGCCCTTCATGAAATTTTAGTGGTAAAAAAAAGGTTGTATGATGGAGAGTGTGAAATGGTATAATGTCCCTCCTGAAAATTTAGGGGAAAACATATGCCAACATATTCAGCTAGTCACCTAGTGATCCTTTCTGCAGGCTAGTACAGTAGTAGATATTAAACATATTCATCAGCCCAGTGGGTCTGAGGAAAAGGTTCAGCTTGTGCAGGCCTGATCTGCCATCTTGGACTGAACTGAACTCAGCACGTATACATGCATGCCTTATCTCTTCCCCATGCTTCTTATCCAAGTCATGCTCCACTCTGGGCCACTCAGTCTGCACAACTGACCTACAGAAGACATTGCAAACTGTAGCCAGATGTTCAAACTTACATCATAATCAAGCCTTCATGCAACAAAAACGAACACTGCTGATTAGAAAGCTGAAAGATAACTTGTCCTACTTTGCACACAATGGAACCATTTTTTCTTGATCTCTTTTTTTTTTTTTTAAGTGAGTAAAATTCAGCTCATGTAAAGTACAATGTTACATACACCATCAGTTTCAACTTATATTCAAGCCAAATAAGGTCAGAAAATACATGATCACAGAACCATTAATAGCAGGCATTAATAAGTATTTGACTACAACTCAAAAGGTGCATCTTCATAAGCTGTAAATCAAATGTATAATAGTAATACATTGTATTATTGTAACATACTATTGTTTACAGAAAATTATACAAAACAAAAGTTTCAGGGGGAACAAAGTGGTCTTAAAAAAGGTCTGACTTATCATTAGGGTGGTCTTCCATCAAGGGGGTCTCTTATAACTTATATATAAGAGTGGTCTCTCATCAGGTCATCAGGACGTATCTCATAGACTCATTAGGGAAGTCTCTTAATCTTCTTAGGGTGGTCTCTCATCAGGCTATCAGGAGGTTTCTCATTAGGGAGGCCTCTTAATCTTATCAGGGTGGTCTCTCTGCAGGTGATCAGGTCTCTTACTTAATCTCATTAGGGAGGTCTCTTAATCTTATCAGGGTGGTCTTTCTTCAAGTGATCAGGTCTCTTAATCTCATTAGGGAGGTTTCTTAATCTTATCAGAGTGGTCTCTCATCAGGTCATCTGATGGTCTCTCATTAGAAAGGTTTCTTATTCTTATCAGGGTCTTTCATCAGGTCATCAGGGGGTCTCTCATTTGGGAGGTCTCTTAATCCCATCAGGGACAATTCTCATCAAGTCATCAGGTCTCTCATTATGGAGGTTCTCATGGGGAGTTGGGGCTGGGGGCGTCTCCCATCAGGGGAAAGTTCAAGCCAATTTGTTTTGTTGCTAGTCTTAGTTTGAGGGTATCTTGCTTCTCACTCAGAGTATTGTATTCACTATTACAATTGTTATGTGCCATTTTAACCGTCTGAGTCTGCACTTTATTTTGATGTAAGTTTATTAACATTAATATTTTGTACACTGTGTTAGCTGCAATTTAGTTGCCCAAAACAGCATATAGACAAGGATAAGCCACACTTCCTATTTCCCTGCCACACCCATCCTGCTTCTCTGCCCTCAATCACATTAACAATGCAAGGTGTTTTTTGTTTTTGTTGGTGTGTTTTTTTACACTTGAGATACTTCTCTATTAGAGCACAGTATACCTTATTACTATGGAAATGAAAGCAAGCAATCACACATATTCATGTAAACAACAACAAACAAACAAAAAATTGTGCACAGAGAAAGAGGCCAACAACACCAACCGCTGGAATTATACTGTAGTCAACAAAAGAAATTATAAAAATAGAACATATATGATATAAAATACATTTATACAGAGTATGAGCAGTTTAGCCCGATCACAACATACCTCCATAAGCGATGTGGACTTGTTCTGGCTGTACGTAGACAGGAGGATAGCCCCAGGACAATGTCAAATAGCTGAGGAGCAGGAGAACCCCAAGTTTCACTTTCATCATCTTGTTTGACTGTGCTGGACTGAAACAAAAATTTCTTCCTCAAACTTTTATTTCCACCATGAGAGATAACTACAGGAGGTGAGTCCACTCCAAGGGGTGGAAGCATGTAGACCTGTCACAGGAAGGGTGACCTGGTACCGTTAAAAGTTTGCAATCTGAGGACTCTGTTACACAACTCAGCTTCAGTCATGTTCATAAAATCAAATTTAATATGCTTATTTTTTTATTTTTTTAAACAAAACATACACTCACAGTTCTTCTTCTTCTGTTTCTTCAGTTAGATCAGAACATGGATCTTGTCTCCCTCATAACAGATCAGTTTCTAGTCCCAGCCTAGTTGAGTCACGAGACCTGCATGCATATATGTGACAAAGCACGTCCTCTTGTCTTATCTTACAAGTTCAAGACACAAAATCGGTTGCTTTACAATTGTGGAGAAAAGCCCTTTTATTAAAGTACATCGGGTTACCGATCCCTTTTTAAAAAATCTAAGTTTAACTTTAGTCAGACTGTTCAGTGGTGAAATGGTCTTTGTAAGTTTCGAAGTTGAGGAGAATGTTTTTAGTTCAGTCAGTAGTTCGTTGGTACCGTGTCTTAGTGTGGTCACGGGGTGCATTAGTCTCCTTTCCCGTGTGAAGCCACTGGCTAAAGGATGATTTCAATTAGCACCGGTCAGTTGGCCGAGCTGTAAACAACAAGCCTCCTTGTTCATGCACGGGCATGGAAGAGCTGCCTTCCCCCTTCTGTTACGAATTCTTCTTTTATTCCAAATTCTGGGCCACCAGTGCCGTATTTTTCAAAGTATAAAAGACCCTCCCGTTTAATCCCCGCACCACTCGCCCTCACCAAAATCATAAAGACCGTGTGCCCTCTTTGCAGTTGACTTTGCTAAGTCTCCGAGTCAGTCTCCAAGTCAGTCTCCAAGTCAATCTCTGAGTCTCCGAGTCAGTCTCCAAGTCAGTCTCTAAGTCACAAAGTCAAAGTTTTTTTATTCATCAGTGCAACTATTGTTTTGGTTTAATTTAATCTACATTCAACAGGTTGGTTTGACTATTTTTTATCTTTCTAGTTCTTGACTGATTGCCGTAAGATCTGGCGTCGCTGATGTTTGATTATTCGCTTAAATGATTAGGTACAGGGGCCAGCTTCGTGGTAGTCACGAGTTGTTTCAGATATATGGGTTATAACAATTTTTCTCATTTCATGATTGATGTGTTGAATCTTAAACTGCGTTTTGTAACAGATGTTCTGACAGAGAGGTCAGGTTCGTTATCCGAGCCCGGCTCCATTTTTTTCATTCTAAACCTCCTAATGGAGTTCCTTTATTTTACTGGTTAGAAAAGACCTGTTCTGCGTATTCGTGGTTAACAGATTTTACTTTTCTATTCAACGTTATGTGAAAAGGCCAGCTCTGCGATAGTCCGCGATTAGCTTTGGTTTGATTTTTCCATAAATAATTCTACTGTGTATTCTATCTTCCACTATCCACAGACTTGGAAGATACCTTAATTTCTCATAAATTCAGTGTAAGACCCTACTGAGAAATTACAAAGTGAGGCGATGTTGTTTTTGATGATACACCGTTCGTGAACTGTCTTTTCATCTAGTTGTAGCTCAGACTTTCGCTACCAGCACAGACGATTTTGTGTCGACTTAATTGTCGTTTACGTTAAATTTTCATGGAACGAGACAACCGGATCAAGTTTACCTAGCTATATTGGCTTTTCGAACCTTTGTGTCTTCTAACCCCTTCTTTTGTCTGCTTATGACATGCTTGTGATTTGTGTCTTTTTGATTCAATAATATTTGAAACTTTCATTCTCCAGTGGAATTAGTGTTGAAAGAGAGATGGAAGTAGAGCGAGAAAAAGTAGAACGATTCAGTGAACGAGTGAGTGTGTGGATGTGTGTGTGTGTGCTGGATCACTTTCGGATAGTCAGGAGATGCCACGTGCGAGTAATTAACGCAGACATGTTTATAACATAACCTGCTAGCGTTCTCAGTTGCGTGGCCACAGAATCGCTCGACAACATTCGATCCCTTTACGCACTAGAGACGTTACACAATCACTCGGATCACAACCGTTCGGTGTATCTTTTCCCCTTCCTTTGTTCGATTATGTAATAAAAATAAACTGTTTAAATTAGAGTTACACCTTGTACAAAAAAAGAAAAGAAATTTTCTTCGCAGCTTAAACTGTTTAATAACAACACCCAAAAGACGAGCAGTTCTTCGGAGTCATTGCCCCTGAACAGACACAGTCAGTAGTTGCGATTGGTCGATCGCGGTTACTTTGGCAAATCAGGGCGTGCGTTTCTTACCATGGCATCAAATCGGCTGGTGTCAGTTGATTTCGAAGTTTTTGGTAAAGTGCAAGGTAATCATTGACACATAAGTGACAAGCGCCATTCTGTTTGTCAGTGACTTCTGTGTCAGTGCGATTTTGATTTTGTGTATGTGTGTGCAAGACATAACATGCACAATAAATGAGTAAATTATGAAAATAAGTGAACAAGTCATGATTAAACAAGCTTAATCCCAGAATCGGTAGCTTTGAACCAGTATTGTTGGCGTGGTGCATTTGTCAATAATTAGGTACGCTTGGTGCTGTGATCCCACGGTTAAGGGGCTAAAAGAATAAACAATGAACCTTTGTCTTTGACGTTCCTTCCTTTGACATGTTTTATTTCTGTGTCGAGAGAAAAATGTAGATTGTAGGTCTAAATGCCGGTGACTTAATTATCTATTAAGATTCAGTTGCAAATAACGCACGCTTTGTCTATTTGTGTGTGTGTGTTCTCTTGCCTTCTTTTCTTTTATTTGTAATAAAGCAGCAGCTGTTCTTTGTTCCAGGTGTGTTCTTTCGAAAGGTAATTATCTGCAGTCTAAAGCCCAAACACAAATCAGTTTGAAGAGTTAAACTGGGGTGCAGTGGAGTGACTGTCAGACACATACTAGATAAAGAAATGCTCTCCTAGACCTACAAATGCACACAAACAAACAGATAAATATTTGTTCTGACACTTACATGGCTACTGGAATTTTGGATGGATTACTTGCGGCCCAGGCAGTAACTGGCTGGTGAAATAGGAGGTTCATTTCAAGTAAATTAAAGTTAATGACCCATGGTAAACTTGTTGAGCATTTGTGAACTAGTCAGTCAAAGAGAATTTAGCCAAATTTCTTGGAGGATTTGATTTGGTTGGTGACATGACTGTAAATCACTAAATGACTCGTTGTGAGAACCGTCTGAGTGTGGATGACTGTAAATGACTCATTGTGAGAACTATTTGAGTGTGGAATACAGATTATATTCTTGATCCCTAACTGCCAACACAAAAGTTCTTGGTTCAAAACAAATTAATTCAGTAATAAGTAGGCATGATTACAACATAGATGCCCCCAGATGTGTAAAGCTTCAGCATGTGCCTTTGTTTTGACAGAACACCAAGGAGAAAGCCCAGCGCCTGGGGCTGGTGGGGTGGGTGAGAAACACAGAGGAAAAAACTGTTGCAGGAAAAATACAGGGCCCAGCTGAGCAAATTGAGCAGATGTGAGTTGGAGCTGATACTACAGTTTTCTTGTCCATACTCTGAACTTGCACACTCTTGTGCATAAAGCTTACTCTGCTGATGATAGTGCAGAAAAAGCAGTGGTACATGCATGAAACTTGAGCTACAGCTTGTGTGTGTGTGTGCGCGTGCACATGCGTGTGTGTGCGTGACAATCTAACATGAACTGTTTCATTTAGGTCATGCTTGGTTGTGCAGGCCAACAGTGACACAGGTTACCTGGCAATTTCCAATCGCCCTGTGACAGCTCTTCTTTGCCTGCTAGGCCGCGACGGTAGGCGTCTCCTAATTGGAGCAGGCATCTAGTAGTACTGCTGGCTTCGCTTCAGTCAGTGGGTGGAAATTTTATTTTAGAACAAATCACACGTGTGCACACACACACTCTTTTACACATGCACACACTCCTACTCTCACTATACTCTCTCAAGTTTTACGTGCAAGTTTTTATGCTTCATGCATAAATTTCCACTCATTCATTCATATACCTTTATAAATAATTCATTGTACTTTTTTATTTTTTATTATTCATCAGTAGCTTTGCAAGGACTAACGTTAGGTTTTGACTAAACCTAAACTACAATCTTTTTAAATTAAGTTTTTGAGTTGGAGTTCTCTCTCTCTCTCTCTTACACACACGCACACACACACAAACTCTCTTATACACTCTCTCTCTCTCACCCACTCACTCCTAGCAACAAACACATCCCCTCTCTTACACACACACATACACATTCTCTCTCTTTTTTCCTTTACACACACATGCACACACACACACACACACACCCTAAACAAAAAAACACTTTTAACTGGCAAAAGACACTTTATTTGCAACCCCACATTGCTGGAGAGAGGAAGTGAGCTGGCAGTCTGACAAATCCATGCTCTAGTCCACTGTCTCTCACCTCTCACTTCAATGGACAGCATCTTATGAATGAGCTCCACAGGTAATGAGTCTTAACAACCTCCACAATTGGCAATAATAATGAATGCATCATTAAAAGATTTAGCCATGTCAGTTCCAGCAACAACATTTTTTTTTTTATCACATTCAAGACATTACAGTGAAACTCTGTTATAGCGAGAGCGGACGGCCCAGGCACATTTTCTCGCTATTGCCGAGTTCTCGTTATTCCCAAATGACGAATTTACCAAGGGAAACAAAGGGAAATAATCTTGGCACCGGTGCCATCGATGTGTTAATAATTAATCAATAGTGTCCCTTAATTCTGCTAAATTGATGTGTGTAGGGGTGTCCACAGGGTAACCGACTTGGAAAAAATTCCAGTTTGAGTCTCCAAGGATGAAGCCTTTCATTGTTTTTCTTTGTTACTGGCCACCATGAGATGTGCCCTACCGAGAACATGACGATGAGGTGGGGTGAGAGGCGAGAACTTTTGTGACCGGGAAGGATAGAAAATCTCTCGTTATTACTGAGATGATTATCCACTAACTCTTGTTAAACCCAATGGTTTATTCTTAAAGATTAAGAAGGATAAAAAACAGGGATTGAAAAATGTCTTGTTACTACAGTGTTCTCGTTATTACAGTTGTTGTTATTAATGGACTCCACTGTATTTTTATCCTTATTTTTCTGTAGCATTATGTTTTTCATCTGCCAGCTAATTTTACCCCACAAAGGACCAAACACCATCAGCTAAATAGCTCACCACTGTCTAGAATGCTGAAATGTGTCACCAAAGGATCACTCATCAGATAAACATTACATAAAAAAATATATAAAGTAAAATCAGTGACAAAAACGAAAACAATATATATGTATGTCTTCTATGTGACCTGTATGCAGAACTAACAGCTTCTGGTGCTGTATCCGTGGTGTCAGACACTTTGGTGACATCAATCTAGCTGAATCATTGGAAAGAGGGCAAAACAATGGAAAGAGAGCACATGAACAGCACCAGTGATGTTGACAACTTATACAATCGATGGTATTTTCAACTGCAATTTTTTTACTGCCCACCATATTCTCCTGTTCCAAGTAATTGAAGAGTTACTTTTTATTCAAATCTGAGAAAGCTAGTCAGCGGGCCTGTAATCACAGTAATGCACCACAGACAACTGCCTGTCTTAATGTTGAGTGATTGCAGTGGTGACAGAGTAGTGTTCAATACTGTGTAGTGTTCAGTAATCTGCCTCTAAGTTGGCCTGCAGAAGCCCACAGCTCCAGCATGCTGGGTGAGAATGTGCCTGTGCAGCATTCTGTCTGAAGGGAAAATTGTATCTGGTGTTTCAATTCTTTCAGCAAATTTTGCAGCATTCTGTCTGAAGGGAAAATCGTGTCTGGTGTTTCAATGCTTTTACCAAATTTTGCAGCATTCTGTCTGAAGGGAAAATTGTGTCTGGTGTTTCAATGCTTTTACCAAATTTTGCAGCATTCTGTCTGAAGGGAAAACTGTGTCTGGTGTTTCAATTCTTTCACCAAATTTTGCAGCATTCTGTCTGAAGGGAAAACTGTGTCTGGTGTTTCAATTCTTTCACCAAATTTTGCAGCATTCTGTCTGAAGGGAAAATCGTATCTGGTGTTTCAATTCTTTCACCAAATTTCTTTCCTGCAACAGTCTGTACAGTATTGTATGCAGTAGGTGGGTATATTTCACCTTTGGCAGCCCACCTCAAAGTTTCCTGCCTTACAGTTATCTGGGTTCATCCCAAAATGAGGTATTTTCATATTCATTGTAGTTAGTAATAGCTACCATTGTAATACAAATGTATGATACATTTTGAAAAGACTTAGCATGGCATGGAAGATGTACCATCAACACTCCAGATCCCCACCTCCTCCAAGAAAATGAAGTCCTTTCAGTTCTTTTTGTACATAGCTATAAAAATTATTACACAGTGACTTAAAAATAAAGAAAAGGACAGGTTTTACACTGTTTAAGTGTTTTTATTTTGACGAAGAGTATGGGTTGTGGAATGTTCAAAAATGATTCACAAGAATATAAACAAACCAAATGTATGTACATGAAGTTATGGTGCAACTTGCAATATTGGAATTCAACAAAGTTGGTAAAACTGAAAGGTCCAGTCTTAAACAGGTGAGAAGGCAAGCAGAGAGATCACAACAAAATCAAAGTGACAGAAACCAAACCTAAAGAACACCAAGCAGAGATTACTGCTACTGTAATACTGAATGGGTTAAAAAAATTAACAAAATCAATTCCTTATCAACAAAATCAATTCCATGTCTACAAATCCAAATGAAGCAACATAAAAGTAAGACAAACAGTTGACTTGGCAAAGGATTAAAGATATAACTAAGATGAACAATTTACGTTGTGGCAATGGATTAAAGTAAAACAAAGATCGACCCTGTCCAGAAACAATCAACAATTCAGTCGACAACAACAAAAACCTGTTGAACAGGAAATCAGTTCTCCTGGAGATTATGCCTCAGTTGCTCAAAAAAATGTCTGACAAGTGGCATATGTGAAGCTGTCCATTTCTGAACACAACAGAATTTGGGTATCAATGAACAATGACAAACCACAGCAGCATAATCAGTGACACATGTGGAGCTGTCCATTTCTGAACACAACAGAATCTGGGTATCAATGAACAATGAGAAACCACAGCAGTGTATTCAGTGACACGATTACAAGCTCATTACCTTCACCTGAAGCCGACAAAGTTTGACCCGAATGAAATCATTGGTTATCTCTTGCCTGCAGTTGGCATCACTTAAATATCTGATTTTCCTGACAGCGTGATCACATTTGGCATATTGATAAACTATGTGGATGTGCTGCACCCCTTGGATTCAACACCCATGACAAAATCCTACAGCAGGCCCCTGAGCTGCTTACCATGAATGTCACAAACACAGTTTACTTTAATTAATTGTTTTACAAATATGTGAATGTCACAAACAGTTTACTTTAATTAATTGTTTTACAAATATGTGACCTTCATTACTGTTTTAGGATGAAGTCACAACTGTTCTATATTTATAACTATAACTATGGTTAAAGTAAGACTCTTTTGTTGGTGTTGTTGTATTTGTTGTAGTGTTCTCTTAACTTTATGCATTATTTACGAGCCTGCCATGACCACAACAAAATTTCTCCTTGTGGGTTGATTACAGTGTTTTGAACTGAATTGAACTGAAACAAAGTTTGCTTACAAATCGTCTGCCCATTTTATGCAACCTAGCCGATTCCAAGGCCTTGTCAGCAACACGCACCAGTAAAACCCAACACTGCTGACAGAAAACACTGGCCATCCATTCCTTTCCCCTCCTAGCAACAGCAGCCATTACAGGTCCCCATCATTGACAGAAAACATCTGGTATCCCTTCTTCTTCAGACGCAACTGCAGCTTGTCCTTGTTGAGGGGGTGCCACTCTCTCTCGGGGTACGGGTCGTGGTTGTCTTTTTGGATCAACACACGATCAATGACCTTGCCAGCCTGAAACCACAGGCACCAGAAAAGATTTCAAATCAATGTCACATCTGCACTCACTCCGCTAGGCACCAGAGGTGATACCAAATTCATGTAACACTACCAGCTGTACTCATTCAGCTAGGCAATGGAGGTGATATCAAATTGATCTAACACTACTAGCTGCACTCACTCAGCTAGGCACCAGAGGTGATACCAAATTCATGTAACACCAACATGAGGCACCAAAGGTGATATCAAATTCATATAACACTACCAGCTGCACTCACTCAGCTAGGCACCAGAGGTGATATCAAATTCATGTAACACTACCAGCTGCACTCACTCAGCTAGGCACCAGAGGTGATACCAAATTCGTGTAACACTACCAGCTGCACTCACTCAGCTAGGCACCAAAGGTGATATCAAATTCATGTAACACTACCAGCTGCACTCGCTCAGCTAGGCACCAGAGGTGATATCATTTTCCTGTAACACTACAAGCTGCACTGAAACAGTGGATGGAGGGAGGAAGGTTGGGGGGGGGGGGGGTTGATGGGAAAACACCAATGAAATCAATGAAATTAATACCCAGCTAATCTGTCTTTCCTCCTGTATCTTCTTTCTTCATCTCTTCTGATGAGAGGAGTGTGGGGGTGGTTCTGTGTAGATAACATTTCTGTCTGTCCCTGTCTCCACCTACACAGACATTCCTTCACCCACCCCACCCCACCCCCTTGGACCAGCCATTCCATCTGCCCCCTTCACCCAGCCCCGTACCTGGTCATCGGAGACCTGCTCTATGTAGAGGTGAGTGGCATTGTGGACGGTCATCCGGGTGTAGCCGTAGTCAACAGAGCGGAATGCTGACCAGGGAGCAGTGTTGTTGATGAACTTGTCATGTCTCTCCCGGCAGCCCTGAGCAAGGAGCAGAGAACTCAGTCAAATCAACAGTTAGGCACGTGCAGACTAGTCTCCCTTGAAACAGGAACATTTCCCACAGCAGCAGAAGCTCAGACAGGGGTCAAAACAAACACAGCCAGTTTGCACCAAGACTCAGCTCAAAAGGAGGAAAGGAAGCTACAGAATGCAATCCAGAACCTGCTTATTTGACTCACCAATCACACACATTCCTTCACCAACAAATCACTGCACACACACAATCTTTCATTAACAAATTGCGCACACACACACACACACACACACACACACACACACACACACACACACACACACACATATGCATGGGCAAATTATTGCACACACACACACACACCTTTCATTGATAAATCATTGCACACACACACACACATTTTAAACTGAAAACAAATCTCTTACAGCTGATCCGGTGATGATGTGGACAGGAGCTCCAGGATTGGTGTAGGGCTCTGCACTGCTGCCATTGTACACCTGCAACACAGAGCTGAATGATTACTGCCTCAGTCACAGTGACTCCTCTTCCTGCACACACACGCATGCACATACGCACACATGCACACACACATGCATGCACGTACACACACACACACACACACATGCATGCACACACACACATATGCATGCACACACACACACATATGCATGCACACACACACACACACACACACGCCCCATTCCTCTTCTGACAGACTTGAGCTGTTCATGGGCCCATGCCCTATTAATAGCAGAGCCTAGAGGGCCAGGTCCACACCATACTGACAGAACCTCACCCCCACCCCCCTTCCTCCACCCCAACTGTCCACTCACCTTTCTGTCACAGACAGGCCACAGTCATTCATAGGAGTATTCATGGGCCCAGAGGGCCATGTCCATGCCATACTGATAGAACAGCTTCTCCCCCCCCACCCCCGCCCGACTCCCCGCCACCCCCACACCACCCTCCCCCCCAAAAAACCTGTCCACTCACCTTTCTGGCACAGACCGGTCACAGTCATTCATAGGAGTGTTCATGGGTCCAGAGGGCCAGGCCCACGCTGTACTGATAGAACAGCTTCTCTAGACCCCCCCCCCCCACTCACCTGTCGTAGACAGGCCACAGTCGTTCACAGGAGTGTTCAAGGGCCCAGAGGGCCAGGTCCACACCGTACGGATAGAACAGCTTCTCCCCCCCCCCCACCCCACCCACTCACCTTTCTGTCGTAGACAGGCCACAGTCGTTCATAGGAGTGTTCATGGGCCCAGAGGGCCAGGTCCACACCGTACTGATAGAACAGGTTCTCCAGCCCAGGCAGGTGCAATGTTGGGACACCGGTCCTGACCTGAAGTCAGTCATTGTAGAATTCACCATCATTTCAACAGGCACCGCAGCCTACTGCCTACCTTGAAACCACACATTCATTTCTGTTTTCTGAATTACTGTCAGTCAGGTAGTATAACCAGCTTGAGCCCGAAACTAACAGCGGACATTAGGGAAACATCTGAGAGACAAGGAGTGCATAAATTATGGGCTTTCCCTAGCACTGAGCTACCATCTTGAAATGTACTGTATGCAAAAGTTGAAATCTCAAGTCAAGTGAAAACAACTGAAAGGCAACAACACTAAACCCATGCAAACAACAAAACTACCTCAACTCTTCCACAGGTGTGGAAACTATTTCCATGTTGACACTGGCGGGGAATCTTATGGCTGTAACATAGTGGTTCATAAGGCTTTCAATGCCACAACATTCAAACACTGAATACAAAATGATTTTTTTGATTGACGAAACAACAGACAAAGTGGAAACAACGCATAAAAACAGACAGGCAGGCAGACAGATGTACAGTAGTCCCCGTCATTGTTGGAACAGTACACAGGGCAGACAGACAGATGGACAGACAGAGGCAGAAAGCATAGCAATGACCCACAATGCTCTTGTGCCTGGCACAAACATCTTTGTCATTGTTGGGGCGGTACACTGAGAGACAGACAGAAGCAAAAAGCATAGCAATGACTAACAGTACACTTAGGGCTGGCAGAAACATCCTTGTATTTGTTCGGGCAGTACAATCACACACACACACATACAGGCTAAATAAGAAAGCACAGCATTGACTCACAATGCTTGGTGTAGTCAGTGTTGGAGCAGTACACTGAAAGACAGACAGACTTGGGCACTGCCAAACACACACAGGCAGAAGAAGAAAGCACAGCACTGACTCACAATGCTCTCATGCTTGGTGCAGTCATCCTTGTTAAAGTCAGAGCAGTACATGGGGCGGTGACCCATGGTGATGATCCAGGGACGCTTGGCTCTGTTCTCTGGCTTGGATGCCTCCTGCCGTCACAGACCACAACAAAGTCACTCCGGCTTATAACCCGTTTAAGGTTTTCAGGAGCATTGAGGTCTAGCACAGGTACAGCCAGGTAGTGGAACATGTATGCAAGGGCAGGACCATAGTTCAGACGGTTAAGTGTCAAGCCTGGCACACTCATGACACGGGTTCAACTCCCCACTGCGGCAAGCAATTTTTCTCCGAGTCCACTATCAACGCAGAGTCACAAAAGTGTCTGTACAGCCCCTGTGTGCAATTGCATGCACTAACGCTGGTCCACACATAAAAAATCCAGATCAGTGGCAGTCACACCACTGTTTGGACACAAAAAAATACCATTGCTTGGACACACAGAAATACCACTGTTTGAACACACCGAATACCTTTGTTTGGACATGCCAAATACCATTGTTTGAACATACACAAACCCCATTGTTTGAACACACCAAATACCAGTGTTTGGACACACCAAATACCATTGTTTGGACACACCAAATACCATTGTTTGGCCATACACAAATCCCACTGTTTGAGCACACCAAATACCATTGTTTGGACACACCAAATACCATTGTTTGGACACACACAAATACCATTGTTTGGACACACCAAATACCATTGTTTGGACACACAGAAATACCATTGTTTGGACACACAGAGATACCATTGTTTGGACACAGAAATACCATTGTTTGGACACAGAAATACCATTGTTTGGACACACCACATACCATTGTTTAGACACACCACACACCACTGTTTGGACACAGAAATACCATTGTTTGGACACCAAATACCATTGTTTGGACACACCACATACCATTGTTTGGACACACAAAAAACCCATTGTTTGGACACACAGAAATACCACTGTTTGGACACACAAAAATACCATTGTTTGGACACACCAAATACCATTGTTTGGACACAGAAATACCATTGTTTGGACACACAGAAATATCAGTTTGGACACACCAAATACCATTGTTTGGACACAGCAACACCATTGTTTGAACACATCTGATACCACTGATTGGACACAGAAGTGCAGCACACATTAGTCAACCCTCTAAGGCAGACTGTGGCTGCCCAAGTGGCAGGACAATTGACAGTAGTAATGTACATATTCATCTCCCAAAAATGGGTGCCCTGGTACTACCTCCTTAAAAAGAGGAACAAAAAAGAAGGGTACGTTCATGACACTGCACTCTGTTCCAGAGCATAATAAATAATGTGAAAATAGTCTGGATAAACAGTAACAGTGCACGTGCCACCATCTTTCAACATGCGCTCTTCCATTATCAGTCCTTATCATTATCTGACTACTGTTTTCGTCATGTGTGGACAGTCAGTCAGCCTAACCTGATCACTACAAATCCTGTTTGACATGAGTCAAAAATGAAACTAGGACACTAATAGTATTAGTAATACTACCTTAAGATCATTCTCCAGCCACCGGTATTGGTTGATGGGCTGGGCAATGCCATAGTTGAGATAAAAGTAGTACTCTGTTGTCAGTGAAATGATGTGAGCAGGGCCGATGTTGAAGCTGAAATACAAACACATTTGTACACATGATCATTACAAAATCTGATACAACGTTAAGTTAAAACACATACACATCTACACACATGATCATTACAAAATCTTACAGTGCTGAACAATCACATGATCATTGCAAAATCTTACAGTGCTGAACAATCACATGATCATTGCAAAATCTTACAGTGCTGAACAATCACATGATCATTGCAAAATCTTACAGTGCTGAACAATCACATGATCATTGCAAAATCTTACAGTGCTGAACAATCACATGATCATTGCAAAATCTTACAGTGCTGAACAATCCCATGATCATGACAAAATCTTAAAGTGCTGAACAATCACATGATCACTGCAAAATCTTACGGTGCTGAACAATTACATGATCATGACAAAATCTTAAAGTGCTGAACAATCACATGATCATGACAAAATTTTAAAGTGCTGAACAATCTTAAAGGCTTAAAGTGCTGAACAATATAGACAGAAAACATGGACTTCAAAATAAAGATTGTCAGTCATCTAACATAAAAACCAACAAAATGTACACTAAGTCAAAGACTCATTAATTTAACAAAAACTTACTGATTATGAGCACATACACAGAGCCCGACAATGGTAAGCATGAACGACTGGACTCACATATAACATATGCAACACACACACACATGCGCGAACCCACACTCACACACACACACCATGTCTGTCAGTGCCCTAAATGACAAACATCAAATTGCAGAGAAAGACCAACACACACACACACACACACACACACACACACACACACACACACACACACACACACACACACATACACACACAGAGCAGTTGCTTCTCTCTGCTGTGCTGTACCTTACAGAATATGGGGTAACAATGAGAGATGTTTTGGAGTGCTCTTACCTGTAGTACATTCTGTCGCTGAGCTCATCACCAGGCATGACAAACCGGTGCCTGTAATTGGAGAAATTGCTGAAAGACAAAAAGAGACACTTTCAAAAACACCCCAAGAATGGATAATATACCACTCAAAATGAATCCTGTTTTTGTTGCCAACACTCCCACAGCAGTTCATATTAAACAGGCTGCTGTCTGCTTACACTGAGAAGGAAGCAATGATTCCACATTTGGATGAAGACTTTTGGTTGATGTTGCTGTGAACTGAACTGAAACGGTCACATTAACTCTAAACTCAACAGAAACTGTAATGCTAATTCTAAACTGAACTGAAACTGCCATATTAACTCTGAACTGAAATGAAACTGCCATATTAACTTCTGAAACTGCCATATTAACTCTGAACTAAAATGAAACTGGCATATTAATTCTGAACTACAATGAAACTCATATTAACTCTGCACTGAACTGAAACTGTCATAATTTATTAATTCTGAACTTAACTGAAACTGTCATATTAACTCTGAACTGAACTGTAACTACCTTGAAATTATATATCTTTAAAGTTAAAAGCCCAAGACTATAAACACACACTGAAATAGACTGTATGTCCAATATTTGACAAAGGAGAAAAGTCAGCTTTTTACAACCCAAAACTCCACCCCCCTCAAACAAATATCTTATTAACAAGAAAGTAAAACCAATAAAACAGCAAATGAAAAAAGGAAACCACACACACATGCATGCATGCATGCCAGCACACACACGCACGCGCATGCACACACACACACACACACACACATACACACAGACTGACTATTCCATTTCATGGTTGCCAGGACAGGTCAAGTACGGGACGTTGGCAGCAATGGGTTCGATCTGTCTCATGAACTCATCCCCCACTCTGGCATTGTCCTGCAAGGGAACACGTGCTCATTGTCTGTCAAAGTACAGTCCCTCAATAGTCATAAAGTCACAGTACAGCCCCTCCTTGTCATTCTGTCCAAACACAACCCCTAACTGCCATAATAAGTACAACCCCAACTGTCACACAGTCAAAATACAACCCCTAGCTGCCATACAAAGTACAACCCCAACTGTCACACAGTCAAAATACAACCCCTAGCTGCCATACAAAGTACAACCCCAACTGTCACACAGTCAAAATACAACCCCTAGCTGCCATACAAAGTACAACCCCAACTGTCACACAGTCAAAATACAACCCCTAACTGCCATACAAAGTACAACCCCAACTGTCACACAGTCAAAATACAACCCCTAACTGCCATGAAAGGCACAGCCACAGCTGTCATACTGTCAAAATTCAACCCCCAAATTGTCATAGTCAAATTACAACTTCTGACTGTCAAAGTGAAAACCTGAATTGCCATACAGTCAAAGTACAACCCCTAATTTTGTAATCAGTGATTAGGCATATCCGTCTCACTTTAGTTTTGATCAAATTCATGAAGCATGTTGTATCTGTGTCAGTTTGTTCTAGATTGTGTAATGTGTGTGTGTGTGTGTGTGTGTGTGTGTGTGTACATGTGGTTATGAACTGTTGTGTGATTGTCAGTATAAAAATGAAAAAATAAAAATAGTCTACTTACAAAATACAAATCATAGGCAAAATCACCTGCAAAAAATAAAACAAAATGTTCAAATTCTTTCTCTTTTAAGCTACACACTATAAGTCTGTAAGAATTTGTCATCTTTCATACAATATCAGTGACTCCATTTGGGCAAAATTCTTTTGAGACATTAACGAAATAAAGACGCATTTTAATGATTTTGTTTTAAAATGCTGTGCTGATTCTACATTCATTTTCTACCCTGAGTTTCACCAGTAACTATTAGCAGGACTGGCACACAACAAGTGTTCTAGCTCAGCTGGGTTGCAGGCACTGCCTCTCTGATAAGTAAGTAAACATGGTGCCTAACATCCACAGAAACCATAAGGCTTACTAGGGATGGAGGGAAGGGGGTACGGAGGTGGGGGGAGAGGGGTAATGTGGGGGGAGAGGTAGATTATATATCTACTGCTACACTGTGACCACCGGAATGACTTCATTACTTGTGAGGGACAAAGTCACAAGACAGTGACCACAGACCACAAAATTTAAAGAGAAAGGACAGCCAAAGTGGATTTGACCTGAAGTCCCTCTGCTTACCAGCCTAACGCCTTACCACTAGGCGAAACCGACTCACAGCCTCTCTGACATTGGGATTGGTCCTTTCATAACCATCATGGTTGACTGGGTGTTAAAAACCAGTTTCCTTCCATCCTTGAAATTGGGCATGAAAGTTGCACAACCACGTCATTTCAGATCAAAGAGGCAGTGGGTAACCATTAGACCAGCTGTGATAGTTGACAGTTTTACAAGTCAGATCCCACCTGCTACCGTCAAAAGCTGAAGCCTAAACTGAAATTAAAGGAGCAATTTTAAACAAAATCCTTGACTTTCACTTAACACTTTGATCTTTTCTATCTGTATAAGGAAGGCCAGCATTCAGCAGACAAAATATGTTTGAGAAAGCTGGTTCCTTTGACTGTTACAGCTCTACAAAATATCAAACTCAATCTAAATCATTGCAAAGTCCAAAGTATAAATTAGTATCAGACAGGAAAAAAATGAGGACACAAACAGCACAGTTCACAACAACAGCACCAAAGGAGAAAAACCCACAACAAATAAAAAAGAAGGAAAGAGGAGAAAAACCCACAATAAATAAAAAAGAAGGAAAGAGGAGAAAAACCCACAACAGCAACAACAAAGAAAAAGAAGAAACAAAGGAAGGGGGGGGGGGGGGGGACACCACAACAAAAAAGACACCTCCCCAAAAAACACCACAACAACAACAAAAAGAACAGAACAAAAAACAAAACAAAAACAAAAGAAGAGAAAAACTGACAACAACAACAAAGTGAAAAATCATCAAGAAGAAGAATGTAACATAAAAGAATACTGATAAAGCAGCTACACCTGATGTCTACACCTAATATGAACCTGAAGCACATGCTACAAAACAAAAAGGTTGACAAAGGTGTCCAGAATTAAGATAACAACTGCACTTGCTAAGAATAGGAGAAGTGTACTGACCAATGTGCAGAATGGCATCATACATGTCTTTCTCTGTTTCCAGCTGTAGACGTGGCAGGGATTGAGCGTTGATGTTGCCAAGGTCACCATAGAGGGCAAAGCGCGGGGACCAGTTGGTGCCGCTCCTCATGGCCGTGAAGGAGAAGAGTTCACTCCAGCCCTGGTTGCTGCCGCAGGTGTACTCTGAAAAAACACCACCACCAGAGACAAAACTGTACACACTGGCCCTGATGATGGAACAGTGACCAAACCCTGCACTACCATGCAATCTGTTGGAACCCTGCACTAACATGCAATCTGTTGGAACCCTGCACTACCATGCAACCTGTTGGAACCCTGCACTAACATGCAACCTGTTGGAACCCTGCACTAACATGCAACCTGTTGGAACCCTGCACTAACATGCAATCTGTTGGAACCCTGCACTACCATGCAGTCTGTTGGAACCCTGCACTACCATGCGACCTGTTGGAACCCTGCACTAATATTCAATCTGTTGGAACCCTGCACTAATATTCAATCTGTTGGAACCCTGCACTAATATTCAATCTGTTGGAACCCTGCACTAACATGCAATCTGCTGGAACCCTGCATTAATATTCAACCTGCTGGAACCCTGCACTAATATTTAATCTGTTAGAACCCTGCACTAACATGCAATCTATTGGAACCCTGCATTAATATTCAATCTGTTGGAACCCTACACTAATATTCAACCTGTTGGAACCCTACACTAATATTCAATCTGTTGGAACCCTGCACTAATATTCAATCTCTTGGAACCCTACACTAACATGCAATCGGTTGGAACTCTGCATTAATAGTCAATCGGTTGGAACCCTGCACTAATATTCAATCTGAAGGAACCCTGCACTAATATTCAATCTGTTGGAACCCTGCACTAACATGCAGTCTGTTGGAACCCTGCACTAACATGCAGTCTGTTGGAACCCTGCACTAACATGCAGTCTGTTGGAACCCTGCACTAACATGCAGTCTGTTGGAACCCTGCACTAACATGCAGTCTGTCAGTCTAGCTTCAAAACTGACAGCAGCCCATTCCTCTGGCACCTGCCTAGACCAGTCTTTTGTACACTCCCACCCCTCCTCCCCAAACATTAGACATGATGCAACTGTTGATACTTGAAGTCTGCTTTTCAACCTAATTTTTCAACTGCCCAAAATATGTTAGCTCTCTCCTGTTTCATTTGCCCTGTGTTAGGTGTGAGACTTGGGGTGGGGGGTGGGGGGAGGGGCAGGTAGGGGAGTAAGCAATGTCTGTTTGTCATCTCTCTCTCTCTCTCTCTCTCTCTCTCTCTCTCTCTCTCTCTCTCTCTCTCTCTCTCTCTCTCTATATATATATGACACTATAACACATTGTGTATTGCTGTCCCCTTCCCCCGTGCATTGTTAGGTACTCAGAGCTTTTTTGTTTTAAAGTAAAAGTCCAAGGTTTTTAAGTATGCAAAATGACCATCGAAATGATTGACAAATGAGTCACTAGTTTCAGATTTAATGAAAAAAAAAAAATGAAAAACATTAATTGGATTTTTAATCGATTTTATTTTCTGTAGGCTTCCCCGGAAGTGACTTGAGTCTGGGGAGTCAGTGCGGTTGCCATTTTAGATTCTTCAGTAAACTGTGTATGCGTGTGATTGACAAAAAAGTTAACTATGCCGGCCTACTGTGTTGCCGTGAACTGGTAGGTATAACAATGGACGAGCTCCCACGCAATCGACCCACAGTGAGGCGAAAGTGGATTAAGTTTATACAATTCAAGTGAGCTGACTTTCTTGCTGTACCACATCATGCCCATTTGTGTAGCAAGCACTTCAGCGAGTGCGATTTCGCAAACCCCAAGGAATACAGCATGGGGTTTTGCTACAAAGCTGACACGATGTTCCGGTACTCTTTCAAAATCCTGCCTGACAGGCTCAAACTGATACGGCTGTATCCTTGTGGGTCTCTCGGGCAAAGTGTCAGTTTCATCTTTGGAGCTCAAGTTGGCCATTTTGCAGCGACTCCCCAGAGTGACGTAGTAGGCATATGGTCACGTGATTTGGGCGTCATGGCAACGCTTTTGGTACGACAGAAAATGCCTTTTTTTGTGCATTTATAACCCTCAGATCACAGTTTCACCTACATCATCGTTCTCAGTGAACTTTAACGGAAATCGTGTCAAAAATCATCCCTAACCTTGGACTTGTCCTTTAAGGGCTTGTGCTGAAGAAATATCAATTATCATCATAACATTAAACCCTTACGATACTTCTGTCCTGGAGTCAGGCCCGTGAGCTTGACCCTGTGAATGTACTGTACACGATGGAGATCTCCGCCATCTGTGAACTTGCGGCTGACCCCCTGGGCAAGCAGGACCTGCGATGACCCCACGGCGTAGTAACGTACAGTGGAGGTCTGCGTGTCATTCGCAGTGTTCCACACCACATACATTTGAGTCGGGTCATCAGGGTCTGAAAATCCATATGACCATAGGGGTAATGTTTGTATGCTTCAAGGTCTACTGTCTTGTGTACAGTGTCTAGTCTTTGTAAGAGGTTTACAGCCTTGTGTACAATGTCTAGTCTTATGTACAAGGTCGACAATATTCTGCAAAATGACTAGTTGTATACATGTGCAAGTTCTGCAATCATCTCCACAATGTGCAAAGTCTTCGGTCTTGTGCACAATGCCTAGTCATGTGTACATGTCTACAGTCTTGTGCACAATGCCTAGTCATGTGTACATGTCTTCAGTCTTGTGCACAATGCCAATCATGTGTACATGACTACAGTCTTGTGCACAATGCCTAGTCATGTGTACATGTCTGCAGTCTTGTGCACAGTGCCTAGTCATGTGTACATGTCTTCAGTCTTGTGCACAATGCCTAGTCATGTGTACATGTCTTCAGTCTTGTGCACAATGCCAATCATGTGTACATGACTACAGTCTTGTGCACAATGCCTAGTCATGTGTACATGTCTACAGTCTTGTGCACAAAGCCTAGTCATGTGTACATGTCTGCAGTCTTGTGCACAAAGCCTAGTCATGTGTACATGTCTACAGTCTTGTGCACAATGCCTAGTCATGTGTACATGTCTAGTCTTGTGCACAATGCCTAGTCATGTGTACATGTCTACAGTCTTGTGCACAATGCCTAGTCATGTGTACATGTCTAGTCTTGTGCACAATGCCTAGTCATGTGTACATGTCTACAGTCTTGTGCACAATGCCAATCATGTGTACATGACTACAGTCTTGTGCACAATGCCAATCATGTGTACATGTCTTCAGTCTTGTGCACAATGCCAATCATGTGTACATGACTACAGTATTGTGCACAATGCCAATCATGTGTACATGTCTACAGTCTTGTGCACAATGCCAATCATGTGTACATGACTACAGTCTTGTGCACAATGCCAATCATGTGTACATGACTACAGTCTTGTGCACAATGCCTAGTCATGTGTACATGTCTACAGTCTTGTGCACAATGCCTAGTCATGTGTACATGTCTACACTCTTGTGCACAATGCCTAGTCATGTGTACATGTCTACAGTCTTGTGCACAATGCCTAGTCACATGTACATGGTAAAGAAAAGAAGGGGAAAAAAGAGCAAGTACAAGAAACAATAACCACCAGCATTACTGGCAACCTAAATGGAGAAAAGATGACATGGAAAAAAAATGACATGAAAAAAATGGATGACCTACAATCCACCTCACACTGTCACAGCATGATGTTGTATGACATCCCATCAACAAATTCCCCATCCAATCAGCAGAAAAGCTGTATCAGTCTGTTGTGATGGTGACTAACAAAAGAATTCTGTGTTTGTTGTGGGGACAACTAGAAATTCAGGGTGGGTGATATAAATATAATTCTAGTATTTCTATAGTTACACACACACACACACACACACACACACACACACACACACACACACACACACACACACACACACACAAAACAACAACTCACAAACAGTCTTGCTGTATGCTTTTGTGGTAGTAGGACCAAGAGTGTGAAAGGGAAAAATGCCCTTCCTGAAATTTTAACGGAAAACTGGTTGTATGATTGAGAGTGTGAAATGGTATAATGTCCCTCCTGAAAATTTAGGGGAAAACATACGCCAATATATGCAGCTAGTCACCTAGTGATCCTTTCTGCGGGCTAGTACAGTAGTAGATATTAAACATATTCATCAGCCCAGTGGGTCTGAGGAAAAGGTCAGCTTGTGCAGGCCTGATCTGCCATCTTGGACTGAACTGAACTCAGCACGTATACATGCATGTCTTATCTCTTCCCCATGCTTCTTATCCAAGTCATGCTCCACTCTCGGCCACTCAGTCTGCACAACTGACCTACAGAAGACATTGCAAACTGTAGCCAGATGTTCAAACTTACATCATAATCAAGCCTTCATGCAACAAAAACGAACACTGCTGATTAGAAAGCTGAAAGATAACTTGTCCTACTTTGCACACAATGGAACCATTTTTTCTTGATCTCTTTTTTTTTTTTAAGTGAGTAAAATTCAGCTCATGTAAAGTACAGTGTTACATACACCATCAGTTTCAAGCCAAATAAGGTTAGAAAATACATGATCACAGAACCATTAATAGAAGGCATTAATAAGTATTTGACTACAACTCAAAAGGTGCATCTTCATAAGCTGTAAATCAAATGTATAATAGTAGTACATTGTATTATTGTAACATGCTATTGTTTACAGAAATGTATACAAAAGTTTCAGGGGGAACAAAGTGGACTTAAAAAAGGTCTGACTTATCATTAAGGTGGTCTTTCATCAAGGGGGTCTCTTATAACTTATGTAAGAGTGGTCTCTCATCAGGTCATCAGGAGGTCTCTCATAGACTCATTAGGAAAGTTTCTTAATCTTATTAGGATGGTCTCTCATCAGGTTATCAGGAGGTTTTTCATTAGGGAGGCTTTAATCTTATCAGGGTGGTCTCTCTTCAGGTGATCAGGAGGTCTCTTAATTTAATCTCATTAGGGAGGTCTCTTTAATTTTATCAGGATGGTCTCTCTTCAGGTGATCAGGTCTCTTAATCTCATTAGTGAGGTCTCTTAATGTTATCAGAGCGGTCTCTCATCAGGTCATCTGATGGTCTCTCATTAGGGAGGTCTCTTAATCTTATCAGGGTGGTCTCTCTTCAGGTGATCAGGTCTCTTAATCTCATTAGTGAGGTCTCTTAATGTTATCAGAGCGGTCTCTCATCAGGTCATCTGATGGTCTCTCATTAGGGAGGTCTCTTAATCTTATCAGGGTGGTCTCTCTTCAGGTGATCAGGTCTCTTAATCTCATTAGTGAGGTCTCTTAATGTTATCAGAGCGGTCTCTCATCAGGTCATCTGATGGTCTCTCATTAGGGAGGTCTCTTAATCTTATCAGGGTGGTCTCTCTTCAGGTGATCAGGTCTCTTAAACCCATTAGGGAGGTCTCTTAATCTTATCAGAGTGGTCTCTCATCAGGTCATCTGGTGGTCTCTTATTTAGGAGGTCTCTTAATCTTATCAGGGTGGTCTCTCATCAGGTCATCTTATGGTCTCTCATTAGAAAGGTTTCTTATTCTTATCAGGGTGTCTTTCTTCAGGTCATCAGGGGGTCTCTCATTTGGGAGGTCTCTTAATCTTATCAGGGTGGTCTCTCATGAAGTCATTAGGTCTCTCATTATAGAGGTTCTCATGGGGAGTTGGGGCTGGGGGTGTCTCCCATCAGGGGAAAGTTCAAGCCAATTTGTTTTGTTGCTAGTCTAGTTTGAGGGTATCTTGCTTCTCACTCAGAGCATTGTATTCACTATTATAATTGTTATGTGCCAGTTTAACCACCTGAGCATGCACTTTATTTTGGTGTAAGTTTATTAACATTAATATTTTGTACACTGTGTTAGCTGCAATTTAGTTGCCCAAAACAGCATATAGACAAGGACAAGCCACACTTCCTACTACCCTGTCGCACCCATCTTTCCTCTCTGCCCTCAATCACATTAACAACGCGAAGTGTTTTTTGTTTTTGTTTTTGTTTTTTTACATTTGTGATACTTCTCTATTAGAGCACAATCCTATTACACGGAAACAAAAGCAAGCAATCTTACATATTCATGTAAACAACAACAAAGAACACAAATTTGTGCACTAAGAAACGGGCCAACAACACCAACAGCTCGAATTATACTGTAGTCAACAAAAGAAATTATAAAAATAGAACATATACAATATAAAATACATTCATACAGAGTATGAGCAGTTTAGCCCGATCACAACATACCTCCATAAGCGATGTGGACTTGTTCTGGCTGTATGTAGACAGGAGGATAGCCCCAGGACAATGTCAAATAGCTGAGGAGCAGGAGAACCCCAAGTTTCACTTCCATCATCTTGTTTGACTGTGCTGGACTGAAACAAAAACTTCTTCCTCAAACTTTTATTTCCACCACGAGAGATAACTACAGGAGGCGAGTCCACTCCAAGGGGTGGAAGCATGTAGACCTGTCACAGGAAGGGTGACCTGGTAGCGTTAAAAGTTCGCAATCTGAGGACTGTTACACAACTCAGCTTCAGTCATGTTAACAAAATCAAATTCTATTTAATATCCTTATACTTTTTTTTTTTTTAAACGAAACATACACTCAGTTCTTCTTCTTCTGTTTCTTCAGTTAGATCAAAACACGGATCTTGTCTCCCTCATAACAGGTCGGTTTCTAGTCCCAGCCTAGTTGGGTGACGAGACCTGCATGCGTGACAAAGCACGTCCTCTTATCTTCAAGTTCAAGACACAAAATCAGTTCTTCTTTTTCTTTAAGGGCCCACAATCAACATGTCGATTATTCTGGCACCTATAACTGGGGGTGTTCACTGTGGTTACAGTAGTACTGGTCCGACAAAAAAAAAGAGAGAGAATGGGGGAGGTGGGGGAGGGGTGAAGTGGGAGGGGGGGGTGAATACTATGGAGGGGGGGTACTTTAAGTAGTTTTTCGGTTTGATACCCTTGACTCAAAAGCATCAAGGGTGGGGGCCTCCACTACTTTCATGGGTAACAAATTCCAGCCCTGATGGTTTTGGGGAGGAAGGAGGAGCCTCTATACTGGGTTCTGGTGGTCAGCAGAATGCGCTGTTTGTCATGGGTGTGTTGTTGACGTGATGGGAGGGGGACCAGTTTGGCTTTCAGGGTGGGGCAATGTGCAAGGCCACTTTGGATTATGTAGAGCATCAACAGCCTACAAGTCTGGTGTTGTTGCTCCAGCGTAGGCCAGCCCAACGCCTCCAGCATGTTGTTGACACTCAAGGTGTTCCTAAACCGGTTGAGGACGAAGTGTGCCGCTCACCTCTGGACTGCTTCGATCTTGGCAATGTTTTTCTGTGAGTACAGGTCCCAGATAGATGCAGCATACTCCAACAGTGGGTGGACGAAGACTTTATACGCTTTTTCCTTAATCTTTAAGTTGCGTTTAAGGAAGCCCAGGGCCCTGTTTGCTTTGGAGCAGGTGTTGCTGATGTGGTCATCCCAACTCACTGTGTTGTTTATTGTGATGCCAAGATATTTAGCTGATGAAACATTTTCCAGGGTGTGTCCATGGAGAACGTAAAAAGGCTGGAGGGGCTTCCTACTCCTATATAGTGATCAACAGGGTTTGGCACTTGGCGGGGTGGTACTCCATGTCCCAGCTCTCCTCCCAATCAGCGAGCCGCTGGAGGTCCTCCTGTAGCTGGGCTTAGTCGTGGCCATTGGAAATCGTCTTGTACGCTGCCGTGTCATCAGCAAAGAGTCGTGCTAAAGCTGACAATTTTTCAGGCATATCATTATGATTAATATAGGCCAAGAAAGGACATGGTCCTAGCACCGATCCCTGAGGCACTCCTGACATGACGTTCATGAAGTGGGAAGAAGCACCGCTCACTACAACTGCTTGGCGCCTGTTGTTCAGAAAGTTGGCGATCCAGGTGGTTGTAGTGCCCTGTACACCATAACGCTGGAGCTTGTGTAGCAGCAAGGAGTGGTTCACTTTGTTGAACGCCTTACTAAAGTCCATGATAAGGACGTCTGCTTGCTTGCTGCTCTCCAGGTTCGTTGTAAGCTCTTCGACAAGCTCTAGAAGCTGGGTCTCACTGGATCTGCCCCTTCTGAAGCCATGCTGGTTGTCTGTGAGGATGCTGTTATCTTCAAAATGGTGCATTACTGCACTGACTATGATGTGCTCCAGGAGCTTGCACACAACACTGGTGAGAGATACCAGCCGGTAGTTGGCAGGGTTGTACTGCTCTCCTTTCTTGTAGATAGGTGTGATGTGTGCATCTCTCCAGTCAGCTGGAACTGAGCCTGAAGACAGGGAGGACTTAAAAAGAGCAGTCAGTGGGGGTGCAATCTCTCTTGCAAGCTCCTTCAGCACACGTGGTCGTATGCCATCTGGACCGCAGGCCTTGTATGGATTTAGGTTCTGCAGTAATGTTGTTACCCCTCACTCAGAGATCTCGATGTCCTCCATGGTTGGAAACTCAGTCATGCATGCCAGTCTTCTGCATGAATTCTTCTTCTGTGTACCTCTTGCCATCGCCAAAGACTGACTGAAACTGGAGATTTAGGACCTCGGCCTGTTCTTTGGGGTCAGAGGTCAGTCTGCCATCTTTTTTGAGAGGAGCAACGCCTGCGTTCGAAGATCTCTGGTGCTTTATGTAGCTCCAAAATCGCTTGTTCTTTGGAGTCTGGCTGCTCGCATTTTCTTCAGTGAAGATATTGTTCATGTATCTCCAGTAGCTCTGTCGTAGCTGTCTCTGGACGATACGGCGCAGGTTCTTTGCCTCAGCTTTCAGCTTCTCTGAGCTAGTCTTCTTCATCCTTTTGTAAACTCGATCTCTCTTGTGGATGAGTTTGTGGATTTCTGCTGTAACCCAGGGCTGGCTAACTTTGGCTCTTGTTGTCTTGTCAGTGTGGGATGTGTCTTGCTTTACAATCACTCGGGTCACAACCGTTCGGTGAATCTTTTCCCCTTCCTTTGTTTGATTATGTAATAAAAAATAAACTGGTTAAATTAGAGCTACACCTTGTACAAAAACAAAAGAAATTTTCTTCGCAACCTAAACTGTTTAATAACAACCCCCAAAAGACGAACAGTTCTTCGGAGTCATTGCCCCTGAACACAGTCAGTAGTTGCGATTGGTCGATCGCGGTTACTTTGGCAAATCAGGGCGTGCGTTTCTTACGCTGTGGAGTTGTTTACATCAACCATGGCATCAAATCGGCTGGTGTCAGTTGATTTCGAAGTTTTTGGTAAAGTGCAAGGTAATCTTTGACACATAAGTGACAAGCGCCATTCTGTTTGTCAGTGACTTCTGTGTCAATACGATTTTGATTTTGTGTATGTGTGTGCAAGACATAGCATGCACAATAAATGAGTAAATTATGAAAATAAGTGAACAAGTCATGATTAAACAAGCTTAATCCCAGAATCGGTAGCTTTGAACCAGAATTGTTGGCGTGGTGCATTTGTGGATAATGGTTAAGGGGCTAAAAGAATAAACAACGAACCTTTGTCTTTGACGTTCCTTCCTTGACATATTTTATTTCTGTGTCGAGAGAAAAATGTAGGTCTAAATGCCGGTGACTTAATTATCTATTAAGATTCGGTTGCAAATAACGCACATTTTCACTCTTTGTGTGTGTGTGTGTGTGTGTGTGTGTGTGTGTGTGTGTGTGTGTGTGTGTGTTCTCTTGCCTTCTTTTCTTTTCTTTGTAATAAAGCAGCAGCTGTTCTTTGTTCCAGGTGTGTTCTTTCGAAAGGTAATTATCTGCAGTCAAAAGCCCAAACACAAATCAGTTTGAAGAGTTAAACTGGGGTGCAGTGGAGTGACTGTCAGACACATACTAGATAAAGAAATGCTCTCCTAGTCCTACAAATTCACACAAACAAACAAATAAATATTTGTTCTGACACTTACATGGCTACTGGAATTTTGGAAGGATTACTTACGTCCCAGGCAGTAACTGGCTGGTGAAATAGGAGGTTCATTTCAAGTAAATTAAAGTTAATGACCCGTGGTAAACTTGTTGAGCATTTGTGAACTAGTCAGAAAAAGAGAATTTAGCCAAATTTCTTGGAGGATTTGATTTGGTTGGTGACATGACTGTAAATCACTAAATGACTCATTGTGAGAACCGTTTGAGTGTGGATGACTGTAAATGACTCATTGTGAGAACTGTTTGAGTGTGGAATACAGATTATATACTTGATCCCTAACTGCCAACACAAAAATTCTTGGTTCAAAACAAATTAATTCAGTAATAAGTAGGCATGATTACAACATAGATGCCCCCAGATGTGTAAAGCTTCAGCATGTGCCTTTGTTTTGACAGAACACCAAGGAGAAAGCCCAGCGCCTGGGGCTGGTGGGGTGGGTGAGAAACACAGAGGGAAAAACTGTTGCAGGAAAAATACAGGGCCCAGCTGAGCAAATTGAGCAGATGTGAGTTGGAGCTGATACTATAGCTTTCTTGTCCATTCTCTGAACTTGCACACTCTTGTGCATAAAGCTTACTCTGCTGATGATAGTGCAGAAAAAAGCAGTGGTACATGCATGAAACTTGAGCTACAGCTTGTGTGTGTGTGTGTGTGACAATCTAACATGAACTGTTTTATTTAGGTCACGCTTGGTTGTGCAGGCCAACAATGACACAGGTTACCTGAATTGTCAATAGACACGGATTCAAATGACCTTCCCAGACAAGCCTTGATTTTCTTTTTTTTTCTATTGAACACAAGAGGTCTTAGCAGTTTGCTCTTCTAGTACTCAGAATCTGATACAGGAGTCCTGCGGTATTTTTGCTGTGCAGGTTTTCAGGGGGGGGGGAGGGGGGGGGGGGTGTTTTGTGCATGTTTGTTTTTGGTTTCATCAGGGTTTTTGCATGATTCTGTCATAGTGTTGTTGCTTGATTTTGTCATGGTGTTTCTGAATATTGCAGGAAAGTCTGGCTGAGAACGGAAGGCAGTCCCAAATCCCGCATCTCCAGATGTGACTTTAAGAATGAGAGAGAGCTGAGTAAGGTTTCATGCACTGCATTTGAGATCAAGAAGTAACAGCAGCAAAGTATGCCGACTGCTTAGGGCAGGCATAGAATTAGAACTGCAACTGTGATAGTGCTAGTTGATGAATCTCAATATATGCTGTGGACATGCTAGGTTTTCTTCTAAACTCTTCATTCTTGGTCGTGTTTCCTCTGGAATGGAATCTGAAAGGTAAATAAAACATGAGTGTGGAGATATTGTATGTAATTACTGGCTTGTAAATGGAGCATCTGAAAGTTCTTGCTACCAATGGAAAGTCAGCAAACACCAAGGGTACTACAGGTTATAGCTACACATTGCAGCATTGATCTTGTGGAAGTTCCAGGGCAATCTTCTTTTTGGATTGCAGCCGACGTGTTACAGACTGATTTGATTTGGTATGTTGTATGATTGATTTAGTCTGCTGGCAGAATGAAAGAAACTAAAATGGAAAGAAGACTATGAATGAAGTGTGTGTTTGTGTCTACTGTACTCTGCTGCCTGATGTGATGACCATATTAAATCTATATAAGGAAATTGTGTTTGTTATTAATGAGAGACGCGATGCTCTCAGAGAACCCACAGTGTGTGCTGTACTTACTGAGGACAGTGAACTGTTAACTAAATATCAGTTGTTTAATAAAAAGTAATGATGTTAACAAATGTCAGTTTCTTTCTGAAAACACTGTTCATGGTGCTGATGGTTATAGGCAGTGCAGTTTCTCTCCCAAACAACACAGCCCTGGGCCATTTACACTGTGACCAGACCTGTCCCACACTGGACTCAGCATGGGCAGGGCCAGCGCTGCTGCATGTACATCTGCCATCTGACAAAACTTCAGTCAGAAATTGGGCACCATTACCACTCCAAGTCCGCCACCTGACAAAACCTCAGTCAGGAATTGGACACCATGACCACTCCAAGTCTGCCATCTGACAAAACTTCAGTCAAAAATTGGACACCATTACCGCTCCCAAGTCTGCCATCTGACAAAACCTCAGTCAGAAATCGGGCACCATTACAACTCCAAGTCTGCCATCTGACAAAACCTCAGTCAGAAATTGACACCATTATTAGACCAACTCCAAGCCTGCCATCTGACAAAACCTCAGCCAGAAATTGGACACCATTATCAGACCAACTCCAAGCCTGCCATCTAACAAAACCTCAGTCTGAAGTTGGACACCATTGTCACTTTCACCATTTGATTTTGAAACACAACATTCATACATACTAATTTTCACACAGGGGCCAACAGCATCACTTGAAACACAGCACTCTTACACATGCATGTCCACAAAGAGGCCACAGCATCAATTGAAACACAACATTCATACATCCTCATGCACACAAAGAAAACAATAGCATCATCTGAAACCCACAAATTGTTTATTAACCACACTCATGGGTGCACAGTACTTCAAACAGAAACGTTTCAACAATCTTGTACTGCAGTGCCCATGACACAGCAACAAAAGCCACAGCTGGTTCAACTTTTACTGAAGACTACAGTCCCAACATTTCCCATTGACTGATAACTATTAGCATTCTCAGGTGAGATTCCTAGCAAAGTAATGCATAATACTTGACAACTAGAAGTGTTCTGTAGCATTGCCAGTGAAGTAACAGACACTACAACACTTAGTATTCTGTGCCATTCATAAAGAAGTAATTCACAGCAAATAACTGCTGTAGCATTGTCAATGACTGAAGTAGCAACAATCCCTTGCGATCAAGCACTGTCCTTCACCCATAGCAAGCTGAACCTTGTTCAAGCAATATGCATTTTGTAGTCCAGTCCAAGCACTCACAGCGGGAACCAGGAACATGCATTAGTTTTGACATTCCACTGTCACTCTGATGATAACAGGACTGCCAACGCTACACTGAGAACCTTACAGGAGGCTTCCAGCACGACACTCGAAACTTTCTGTGAGGCTGCCAGCACTACACTGAGAACTTTCTGTGAGGCTGACGGCACTACTTTGTGTACCTTGTAGAGGAGGCCCAATGATCAGAGTACTGCTTTCATATTTGTTCTTTGTAATCTCTTGGGCTAATTCTCTCTCTCTCTCTCTCTCACACACACGCACAGCATTTAGAACATTTATTCTTTCACGGCCTCATTACACACACTTAGTGCTAGGTCAACTGCAAAGATCAGAGTAACACAAAAATCATAAAATTACAAGTGAAAGTCTGATTCACTGATCCTGACGCACATCATTTTACCTTTAACAGGGACTGAAGAAATGAATGCACTGTGAAAAATGAAGTTGAATGCATGATGACAGCAGAAATCAGAGATGCAAATTTCCTTGCAGAAGGTATGGAAAGCCATGTTCCGATCAACTCCCAGCTTAAAAGAGGGGATGTTAAGATAGCTCTATATTCACAGCAGACCTTAATTTTGGCATACCTGGCACTCTGCCACAGGGGTGGGGTGGGGTAGGTAACTAGGTAATTCTGCCTCTCCACAGCCATCCTTATCCCAACAGTCTGTGGGTTTGCATAATTCTATCCTTTTACAGCTGTCCTTATCCCAACAATCTGTGGGTTTGCATAATTCTTTTCACAGCCATCACTATCCTATCTGTGGATTGTCTGTGTAATTCTGTCTTTTCACCGCAGTCCTTATCCCAAACATCTGTGGGTTTGTCTGTGTAATTCTGTCTTTTCACAGCAGTCCTTATCCCAACCATCTGTGGGTTTGTGTCAGTGTTTTGTTCAAGATGTGATACTTCAGTTGCGGTGTACATGACATGCTGGCCACAGGCTGAAGGGTGTCCATGTTGCATTTCGTTCCTTCTGCCCTTAGTTTCTTACATGTATTAAAGAGAAATCTGGAATGATGGCATCATCCCCCCCCCCCCCTCCCCGCCCCCGACCTTGACAGTGTGCACTAAATGTTTCTTTACTCTTTTAGTTTTACTCCAATGGACAGTCTGTGTGCTCAGTCTTTGATCCGCTGTTTAACCCAATATTCCCAGTTCTTTGCCAAGTTTCCAACAACAAAAAGTGGAAGTTCAGAAAAAGAAAAAAAAGTATTTGGGGTACAATATTATATTGGTACAACAAAGTAGAAGCAAGCTTTTCTATGAAAACAAAAACATTGTTCCAGGCAGTTTTGTTCTCAGATCGTTTTTTTTCTTTTGGCATTTCACTGCCTGTGGTAGTAATATGTTATACAACTTACAGTAGCTTACAGAACAGTTGTAGATTTATACTGGTAGTCACACACTGGTGTATATATATACTATATACATGGATATGTAAGCATGGAGGGGGGACCATCACTGTGGGATTATGGTGAAGTGGTCCAGTGCACTGCACTGTAATTTAGTAAAACTGGCAGGAGTTCAAATCCCAATCAAGTTGGGTGAGGGGCTTGTTCCTCCTAGCTGTATCTGTCTCATCTTCAGCAGCACAGCATGCACTCACATAACCGCATGCTAAAAAGATCCCATGTGCAGTTTTCCACAAGTGAAGCTGCATGCACTCGCATAACTGAAGATCCCATGTTCAGTTTTCCACAAGTGATGTTGCTTGCACTCGCACAACTGCATGTTAAAGATCCTATGTGCACTTTTCCACAAGTGAAGCTGTAATTGTAAACAGCCAGTAGTATGGAAAGCACATGGACACAGCCAACATAAAAATGAATAATCAGAATGACTGTGGCCTCTCCCAATGCAAACTGAAATCAACGACAAATATTTGCATCATTCACACTTTATGTACACATTAGACAGTCAACTGATTACAAACACTTGATCAGAAACCAGTGGATGCCTACAGCTAAAATATTTAAGCATATATCCAAGTACACCAGTGTACCTGTGCGCTTTGGAGTACAGGAAAACACCTCTTGTAAGAGCACCATCAAAACAAAACAAAAGTAAAAGTAGTCTTGAAAAAGGAATTGTCTTTGGTCAGGAGTTCACTTACCCAAAAATGCCAAAAGTAAAAAAATACATTTTAAAAAGTGATCTTAAAAGTGGACTGCCAGTGGTCTCTTGCAAGGTTGTGTTTTTAACCGGGGTTCCACTTTATTAGTTGTACAGGTTGCTGACTTCCTCCATTTCATCAACAGTAAGATGGGTCTCTGTCTACTCACACAGGCCTCAACCACAGGACCTGTCTCTGTGTACTCACTCATGCCTCAACCACAGGACCTGTGTCTGTCTACTCACACATGCTTCAATTACAGGGCAGGTCTCTGTGTCTACTCACACATGCCTCAACTACAGGACATGTCTCTGTCTACTTGAACATTCCTCAACCGCAGGACTGGTCTCTGTGTCTACTCACACATGCCTACTACAGGACTGGTCTCTGCATCTACTCGCACATTCCTCAACTACAGGACTGGTTTCTACATCTACTTACACATTCCTCAACCACAAGACAGGTATCGGTGTCTACTCAAACATTCCTCAAATACAGGATCTGTCTCTGTGTCTACTCACACATTCATCAACCACAGGACCTGTCTCTGTCTACTCAAACGTTACTCAGCTACAGGACCTGTCTCTGTCTACTCAAACATTCCTCAACTACAGGGCAGGTCTCTGTGTCTACTCACATATGCCTCGACCACACGACAAGTCTCTGTGTCTACTCACACATGCCTCAACTGCAGGGCAGGTCTCTGCATCTACTCACACAGAATTCAAGTACAGGACCATGTTCATGGGTGTGAGTTTTTCCAATTTCTGAGGATGCAGACCTACAAGCACTGGAACAACTTCACCACTACTAGTTTGTGCAACTCTTTCTGCCTTCCCCGAAAAGATGCACTGCTGCACAACACCACCACACAGGGCAACCCTTTCCGCCTTGCCCCACAAAGATGCACTGCTGCACCACCACACAGGGCAACCCTTTCCACCTTGCCCCACAAAGGTGCACCACACCACCGCACAGGGCAACCCTTTCCACCTTGCCCCACAAAGGTGCACCACACCACCACACAGGGCAACCCTTTCCACCTTGCCCCACAAAGGTGCACCACACCACCGCACAGGGCAACCCTTTCCACCTTGCCCCACAAAGGTGCACCACACCACCGCACAGGGCAACCCTTTCCACATTGCCCCACAAAGGTGCACCACACCACCGCACAGGGCAACCCTTTCCACATTGCCCCACAAAGGTGCACCACACCACTGCACAGGGCAACCCTTTCCACGTTGCCCCACAAAGGTGCACCAGACCAACACACAGGGCGACCCTTTCCACGTTGCCCCAGGAAGGTGCACAGAGCACCCTGTTATGAAGGACCACCCCAACACCACCTACAAGAGTCACTGGTAGTGGATCTTTGCTGAGGAGCTGAATATTCTGTTTTCAGTGGCCTCTCATCAGGGAGGTCTAAGGGAAGAGGTTGATTTTCATGGAAAAGGGAACAAAACAGTTTATAAAAATAAAAATAAACTGGTAATGGAGCGTGGTACTGGTAGTCTTTCATCAGGTACTGGCCTCACTGTAACCAAACAGCATTTTGTTCTTATTTTGTACACCAGGGATGGGATGAGGGAGAAAGAGAGACAAATCACAAAATGAACCATTTTAAAATCAATATGTTAGCACTTTATACACTGCAACTGTGACAACCAAAGCATATGATTCCATATTGCGCAGAGTATTTGATCACCTGTCACATCATCAGGCACATATAGTATTCACACAAGCATGCTTGTCACAGGATCACATACATAGTACAGTATTCACACAAGCATGCTTGTCACATGATCACATATATAGTACAGTACTTACACAAGCATGCTTGTCACAGGATCACATACATAGTACAGTATTCACATAAGCATGCTTGTCACATGATCACATACAGAGCACACAAGTACAGAGTATTTTGTCACCTGCCACATCATCACACAAATACTAAAGTGTTCACACTAATATATCTGATCATCATACTATGAATCATATGTATACACATGACATTGTTCACACCAATGCAGTTTATTTTACTGCCTGCCAAATGACATTCCACATGATTGTACAAGTAGCACAGAAGACGTATTCACATAAACACACTTGCTGTATGTACAGTTCACAACTGACTTGGCACGCACAACTTGCCGTTGGCAACCAAAGGTGGTAACGCTGTTATGCTGGAATGAAATTTGACCATCACTTCTGCACAGGTTCAGATTAGCGCAAAAATAATCATTTATGAATGCTTGCACATTAGCTCTCACATTAAAAACTCATTTTGTTGCAATAAAAAAGTGAGGAGGGAAAATATCAGCAAAAGCAGTTGTACAAGTTAAACCCATATACTTGTATGGAGTGCAAGGGTTCTGTGTCAAGTTGACCGACAGTCCTTACTGCCATTTGCTGCACACACAGCCATACGCTTGTATGGAGCGCAAGGGTTCTGTGTCAAGTTGACTGACAGTCCTTACTGCCATTTGCTGCACACACAGCCATACGCTTGTATGGAGCGCAAGGGTTCTGTGTCAAGTTGACTGACAGTCCTTACTGCCATTTGCTGCACACAGCCATACGCTTGTATGGAGCGCAAGGGTTCTGTGTCAAGTTGACTGACAGTCCTTACTGCCATTTGCTGCACACAGCCATACGCTTGTATGGAGCGCAAGGGTTCTGTGTCAAGTTGACTGACAGTCCTTATTGCCATTTGCTGCACACAGCCATACGCTTGTATGGAGCACAAGGCTTCTGTGTCAAGCTGGCTGACACAGCCCTTACTGCACATGCAGCCACACACTTGTATGGAGCACAAGGGTTCAACATCAAGCTGACGGACAAAGTCCTTACTGCAGTTTGCTGCACACACAGCAGCCTGCTCGACCAACACAGCTTGTCACAGCAGGGCATTTGGCTCCTCAAGTGAGACGGGTCAGCTGCAGTTTCAGGGGCATACAGCTGCAAAGAACAGACACAAGTGGCAGGAGCGAGCAGTCTCCCAACCATCCTCAGCCCAAGCCTTTGCCTGTCCACAGTGCAGCAGGGTCTACACATCAACAATCAGACTCTACAGCCAGCAGCGGGCATGCCAAGGTGACCCTCAACCTTCCCAAAGCCTCACTTGTGAGGAACCATTTTACACTTCCGCACACTTCCTAACTGCATCCTCTGCTGGGTGCTGCATGCACGTGTGTGTGTGTGTGTGTGTGTGTGTGTGTGTGTGTGTGTGTGTGTGTGTGTGTGTGTGAGTTTATCTTCACTGGCCCACTGAAACCTGAGCACTGGCCTTAGTCAGGTGAGACTTCATGGGTGCATCAGTGTTTCTCTTCTTCCTCCCAGTAGTGTGGAGACCCCATTTGTGGACGAATATCCAGTACACCATCTATTACCACTAACACCCATGCATACTGTCTGCATTATATGACTTCCTGCAATGTAAAACTGCTTGTATTGTTTATGTAAATGGTGGAAAATAACAGCTTTTAATGTTAAGTTATACACACATTTTTTGGGACATCTTAATACCTGCACACCCCAGTCTACTGGGACTTTTGTAACGAGCATACACACTATCAGTTACACACAAGTATTCATTAGCATACGCACAAGTGAGAATGACATTCAATCAGTGGATAAACCACCTCCACAGTTTGCTGGGAGCAGCACAACTTCTTACCCACCCCTTTCCCCACCTGTCTGTACACCGTCAAAGCTGTCAATGCCCCACCCATTTCTCACCTGTCAGTACACTGTCAACACCCCACCTATTTCCCAACCCTCAGTACACAAAGCTGTCAACACCCCACCTGTCTAGACACAGTCAAAGCTGTCAACACCCCACCCATCAGTACACAAAGCTGTCAACACCCCACCCACTTCCCAACCATCAGCACACAAAGCTGTCAACACCCCACCTGTTTATACACAAAGCTGTCAACACCCCACCTGTCTATACACAGTCAAAGCTGTCAACACCCCACCCACTTCCCAATCACTGGTACACATAGCTATCAACACCCAACCCGTCTATACACAGTCGAAGCTGTCAACACCCCACCCATTTCCCACCCATCAGTACACAAAGTTGTCAACACCCCACCCACTTCCTGTCTGTACACAAAGCTGTCAACACCCCACCTGTCTATACACAGTCAAAACTGTCAACACCACACCCATTTCCTAATCATCAGTACACAAAGTTGTCAACACCCTACCCGTCTATAATCAGTCAAAACTGTCAACACCACACCCATTTCCTGACCATCTGTACACAAAGCTGTCAACACCCCACCTGTCTATACACAGTCAAAGCTGTCAACACCCCATCCCTTTTCAACCTGTCTGTACACAAAGCTGTCAACACCCCACCTGTCTATACACAAAGCTGTCAACACCCCACCTGTCTATACACAGTCAAAGCTGTCAACACCCCATCCCTTTTCAACCAGTCTGTACACAGTCAAATCCGTCAACACCCCACCCCTTTTCAACCTGTCTGTACACAGTCAAAACTGTCAACACTCCACCCGGTTCCCTCGTAGCTCAACAAAATTCTTGTTGTGTTCCTTTATACAAAGCATTGGGTTAAGTATCTGCCAAGCAATGACGCAACAGTAAGCATCAGTATTGCAGCTTGGAGAAACCTGGGAGTACCAAATCAACAAAGACAGCAAAATAAATCACAAGATGGACAATCTGTCAGTATCCCTAGACAAAAAAAGGCACAGTTCCATGGCTGTCTTATTATCAACAGAACAGCAGAGCAAAATCACACACAAAACAACTTCACAACGAGTTAAAACTTCAACATTTGTCTATTGTATTCAAGAAATTATGTTGGAACCGGATGGATGAAGTGCCAAAGAAGTAAAGTTCCCCAGGCAACAAGGTGATAAAGAAAGAACAGACTGAATTTTTGGAGAAAAAACCCAGCAACTTTGGATTGTCATATACATTATATGTAATATCAGCATGAATCAATATTCTCTCTGCCCTCTTTCTATCCCCCCTCCCCCCCCCATCTGAAGTTGCACACACACACACACATACACACACACACAAACACCACACACTTGCATGTACATACACACCGTTACGTTTTACGCAACATATGTATATATATATATACAGCTACTCCTAAACCACTCCTCACAATTGAAAGTGAGTAAAATCCCACATTTGTACTACTCCTACTAGCACTGAAGCAATAATAATCGCAACGTACATTTGTAATGCACTCAGTAATGCCCCAAGCACTCACAAAAAAATATTCTAACTATACACCACATGCAGGTCAGTCACAATAATACTATTTACATGGTCACGCACGGTGATAACAAACTGCAGTCTTTCGCCAACATAACAGTGGTCGGCTGAGCTTTTCCCTCCAATTCCAAGTGACAGTAATTGCAGTGTTGACAATAAAACAATGACAATAAAACCACTGCACAGAATGCCACTCTCCAATGACAACTGGAGTACACAGCATTTTGCAAAGCTATATATATATATACAGAAGATTTGGTACACCAAAAATAACTCTGACCCAACTATAGTAAAATATTGCAATACAGGTAACCTGTGAGATAACTCACTTGGTCATTGACTGGATGTGGCAATGAGATGCACGTTCTACCTAGTACTGACACATTAGATAGTGGCGGATGGACCACAGAAGGCCAAGTGCTCTCAACCCAACTGTGTAAAGTTTTCTTTGCATGCCCCATGAGCACTGAAAGAGAAATCCAGTGTATTCAAGTGTACACCTAGGCATTTTACTTCAGAGCATGAGAACTTCCTTGCAGGACTCGAAATGTGCATGGAGTAGAAAATCAGCTGTTTGCCTTATGGTTAACATACACATATTCAGACATATTATACTGTATGATTAAAATGTATATCCAGACATATTATACTGAAACAGGCACAAAATCAGTGACATGGTGTATGATTCACATTCACACACATGTGCACATGCACACATGAAACACACACAAACACATACACACAGTGAAAAAATGGCCCGGTAAACTGCTCACTCATCTGTCACAACTTGATATGAACAAATGTGTTCACTTATGCATTGTCAAAACCTGGTATGAACAGATGTGTTGTGAAAAACATTACACCACAAAATATGATGCGTCTTGTCATGAACAGGTAGTCTTCAATCACACTGTGTTGACCCATAAATTCACTGTTGTGTGCTGTCACAAATATGAATTCTTCATTCAAAGTTCTTCAATCACAGATCTACAGGCACTGTATCACAGGACGAGAGCTGGGAGCACAAACTGTGTTTCAACAGAGTTGTGTGTGTTCTCCAGCCTTGTCCAGCTCTGAGCAAGTGGGCTGAAGATGAGCTGCTTGACCAACAGCATCAGAGAAGGCCACACGTATCAATCACAAACTGATGGTATATGCCTTATTAGGGTGAGTCACAAGAGCTGAGATGCTGGCTCAGGGCAAATTCAGCATACTCACCCCAGCCAGCAGAATCTTTGGTAAACAGCATGAATCAAATGAGCCTTGCATTTGCACTCTTGGAGTAATGAGGGAGTATTTGAGGCAAAACCCAAAAAGGTCTGGGCAGTCTGAGTGAACTGGCGCAGGTCTTGAGCCTTCAATCACTGGAATCCTATGAGCTGTGGGAGTTCTTCACACAAGCCCTGGAGTTTTTCAGATGATCTGTGTGAGTTTTTTGGACGATCTGTGCAAGTTTTTCAGATGATCTGTGCCAGTTCTTTAGATGATCTGGGTAAGTTTTTCATATATCTTTGCAAGTTCTATATATCTTTGCAAGTTCTTTAGATGAGCCGCATGAGTTTTCTAGATGATCTGTGAAAGTTTTTTAGATGATCTGTGCGAGTTCTTTAGATGAGCTGGATGAGTTTTTCAGATAGTATGTGCGAGTTCTTGAGATCCTGGGTAAAGGTTCTGCAGCTGATCCTGCATCAAGTCTCTGGACACCCTCATCAGCAGTTCCATGGTGTTTCTGACGCACTGGATGAGGGCATCACAAACCGGTACTGGCCTCAACACACTGGCTGATTCAGGTAAGTTTGGTTTCATAAACTGGGGAGGGTGACTGTGATGGCCTGATCTCAATGACTCACGAAACAGAGAAACTGGCAATGGTGACTGACGACCTTATCTTGACGACTCACGGGCACGAAACAAGTGATGGGCTGCCATGACAACATGGTCTTGGCCAGGGGTGATGCAGACAGGTCCTGTACTGAAGATGCAGATGAAGGTGACTGTGAAAACTTTCCAGTGGGTTCTTTGCCTGACCAGTGCAAAGGAGTTGTGTGCTGGAGATACTGGAGGAGGGTGAATGTACTGCCAGCGCTGGCCTTATGTCTGTGGCAGACAAGCTGTTATGTGTAACCAGGTGGTGGGAAAGGGTGTCATGGATGAACTCCACTGCCTACTGACTGTGGGTGACTCAATGACATGTATTTTTCTGATGGTGGATAAGAGTGTTGAGACAGAACCGTTACTGACTTTCAATCTGTGGCTGGCTGGATGAAATGAGCCTGGTTTTCTTGAGGTAGCAGATGCGGCTGTTATGCTTGGTCCCCACTCAACCGAGTGACTCTAAAAGAATGATTAAGAGTGTGACTGAACACCTTCTGTTCTGTGGCTGGCTTGTTCAGATGACTGGTATTATTGGGGAGTTGGATGAGACTGTCTGTGGATGGCGGGTTCAGATGAGTCTGGTGTTCTTGGGGTGTTGGATGAGACTGTCTGTGGATCGCAGGTTCAGATGAGTCTGGTGCTCTTGGGGTGTTGGACAAGACTGTAGCTGGCTGGTTCAGATGACTGGCATTCTTGGGGTGCTGGTTTGATCAGATGAGTCTGGTGTTCTTGAGGTAGTGGATAAGGGTGTCATGGATGAATTGGTACTGTCCCAGAGTCTGCACCATGTGCATGCGCTGGTTGCGGATTCCTGTCAAGGCCCTGGGCAGGTCCACACTCTGCACAAACACACAGACGACTCATCAACTCATGCTTAGAGTGCTGCACACACATGCCCGCCCGCCCGCACACACACACACACAAACTGCTGTGGAGACTAGATCTTGGAGGCAAAGTATCAAAAGGGCACAGGTACACATCAAACTTAAAGAGATTGTCTCTACCAATCCCTACCAGCTAACCCCCCCTCCCCCCCACCCCCAAAAAAGAAGAGGCAAGCAAGAACCTACATAAATGCACAATATCTATACCAGCCAAGAAAAGAGAATGAGAACGGGGCACACAAACTGACATGGTTGTGCTCCAGACACCACTTCATGACGGTGGTGAGAATGACGACACCGGTCCTGCCCACACCGGCACTGCAGTGGATCACCACTGGTGACTTCTTGCCGCTGCCCTCTTCGCTCTCTGCCAGGCGTGACACTGATTCAATCTCATCCAGGAACCCTGGGAAACACAGAACAATGCGTCATTCTCTCTGTCATGACCTCAACTCAACCTCATCCAGGAACCCTGGGAAACACAGAACACGTCACTCTCTCAGTCATGACCTCAACTCAGTCTCATCTAGATACACTTGGAATCACAAGTAATATAGACTTTTTTACATTTATACCTACATACTGAGAGATCTCTCTTTGTATATTTCATTTTTCTTCTTATGACAGAGTACTCGCCTGGCAGAATGCAACCTGAAGATCTGCCAAAACACGCAGCAAAGGGGAACGAGACCAACCTGGCTAGTATGGCAGAAGATCAAATCCACAGGAGAGAGGCCAGTTTCCAGAATTATTGTTTTATCCATTAACAATCAAGTTCTGTACACTAAGCTGAGTGTGGCAACACTTCAAGTCACTTCTCTTTGAGGAAATCTTCACCTTGGTCTTGTGGTGTGTGGGACCCAAGGTCTGTGTGTTAGTGGGTCAAAGTGGGCAGGGGAGACTTGCACAGCAGCGGAGAGGTTACAGGTCAGAGTGTAAAGTGAGGAACCCATACCCAGGAAACCGTAGGTGTCCTCGGGACAGCCGTGGTCAGGCCAGTCAGTGTACTGCAGGTGCCACACCATCTTCTCCTTTCTGCTGGGCATGTGACGCACCATGATGCCACTCGTCAGGTAGCACAGAGAGTCGTGCATGAACTGCAGTTCCACCTCAAACTGAAACATCACCGTATCATCACCACCACGCTGGTCACAGCTGCCATCTCCAACACCATCATAATCAGCATTAGCACAGTCACATCATAACCATCATCATCATTACTGCAGTTCTCATTATAATCATCACAATGAACTGAGATCATCATCATGACCATAACATCACTCAGCAGTTAAGACACAAACAGGACTGTCACTGTGCTGACCGCAGCAGTTCAGACACAGAGGACTGTGCTGACCGCAGCAGAGCAGTTCAGACATAGAGGACTGTGCTGACCACAGCAGAGCAGTTCAGACATAGAGGACTGTGCTGACCACAGCAGAGCAGTTCAGACATAGAGGACTGTGCTGACCACAGCAGAGCAGTTCAGACACAGAGGACTGTGCTGACCGCAGCAGAGCAGTTCAGACTTAGAGGACTGTGGTCACTGCAGCAGCGCAATTCAAACACAAAGAGGCCTGTGGTCACTACAGCAGTGCAGTTCAAACATAAGGAGCACTGTGCGGACTGCAGCAGTGCAGTTTAAACACAAAGAGGACTGCAATGACTGCAGCAAAGCTGTTCAAACACAAAGAGGACTGCAGTGACTGCAGCAGAGCGGTTTAAACAGAAAGAGGACTGTGCTGACTGCAGTAGAGCAGTTTAAACAGAAAGAGGACTGCAGTGACTGCAGCAGAGAAGGGTGGGCACTAACACAGTAACAGACAGCACAGGTTAAACACAGTAGCTCACGTCTCCGTATTTCTGGATGTGCTGAGGTCCCGTCTCCTGAGGCCAGTACACTGAGCACTTCTGCTTCCCCAACTCCTGGTCACACACACAAACACATAGCCTTGAACACATGCAGTCTTGAACACGCAGTGTCTAACACACACAAACACACATCTCAAATGCACACACTGACAGATCTTGAACAAACACACAGACCCTACCAGTAGCACACAGACACACAAAGGTTTGAACACAAATACCTCCTCAGCTGTCATCCTATTTCCTCTACCCTCACAAGGTCTGTAACCTTACCCCCCCACCCCCCCCCCCCCCACATCACCTAATTGCCTTTACCATGACAATGTCTGTCATTTCATCCCCTTCACCCTTACGTGGTCTGTCATCTCATCCCCCTCACATGGTCTGTCATCTCATCCCCTTCACCCATATAAGGTCTGTCAGCTTATCCTCTTCATCATGACAAGGTCTGTCAGCTTATCCTCTTCATCATGACAAGGTCTGTCAGCTTATCCTCTTCATCATGACAAGGTCTGTCAGCTTATCCTCTTCATCATGACAAGGTCCATCATCTTATCCTCTTCATCATGACAAGGTCTGTCAGCTTATCCTCTTCATCATGACAAGGTCTGTCATTTTATCCCCTTCATCATGACAAGGTCTGTCATTTTATCCTCTTCATCATGACAAGGTCTGTCATTTTATCCCCTTCATCATGACAAGGTCTGTCATTTTATCCCCTTCATCATAACAAGGTTGGCTATCTGACCCCTTTTGCACTGACCAGCTCTGTTATCATGTCCAGTAACAAGCGACATTTGCTGTGCTGTACCTGGAAGGCGGTCAATGTGGCAATGCCATCCACCTCATGTTCCCACACCATCTGCCACTTTAACCCCTCACTCTGACCACTCTTGTCATCCTGTTCAGTAACAATCAGTAGATCTTACCTGGAAGGCAGTCAGCATTGCGATAACGTCCACCTCATGTTCCCACACCATTTGCCAGAAGTCTTGCGTGGTGTCTGGTAGGGGGGCCTGGGTGGCAATGAACCACCAGCCCATGTTGGCCGCTGACAACTGAACACAGAAAGTCAAACAAGGAACTACCAGATCACATTGGCCGCTGATAACTGAACACAAATAGTCAAACAATGAACTACCTGACTGCGTTGGCCGCTGATAACTGAACACAGAAAGTCAAACAATGAACTACCAGATCATGTTGGCCGCTGACAACTAACAGTCAAACTGTTGCTAAAAAAGTTCCCAAGGATGGACAGTTGCCTGTCAACAGCTGCACATTATAAGACATTCTCCACAGCTGTCCACAAGAGCAGTGCCAGCCGTGTTTTCCAATTAAGATATTGTGACCCATCTGATAGTACCTTGACATGAGACGCATTGATGTAACCATCTGGGTTGTCTTTGCGGGCGCTCAGCTTCACCCGAGTGGTGTCGTAGGGAAGAACATCCTTGAAGCGATTCCTCCACTGGTTGTGGGTGGCCTTGGCAACGTTGCACTCCAGGTGCGCTGATCGCTTGGGGATCTCCTCAAACTCTATCAACACCTGGCCCTCAGAGATCTTGCTCTCCAGGATCTTGCGCTGGAAGCAAACAGTGCCTAAACTGTAATGACCGCATCCACCACCAAATGATCACAAGTAGGAAAGTTGGAAATACAATTATCAATCCAGGGAATACATGTGATCATCAAAGATTTTCCAAATACCTTTTACTCAATGAAACTTTCGAAACAGAACCCAAAGTTTCTTTCTTTTTCTTTTTATTTATTTTTTAACTACACATGAAAGAACCAGGAGGGATCCAAGGAGACAAGGAACAATAATATATATACAGCACCATAAACTGTGCTGGCATCACTATGTGCTGTGCTAGCATCACTATACACTATTCTAGCATCACTATGTACTGTGCTAGCACCACTATACACTATGCTAGCATCACTATGTACTGTGCTAGCATCACTATACACTATTCTAGCATCACTATGTACTGTGCTAGCACCACTATACACTGTGCTGGCATCACTATGCACCATGCTACCATCAATATACATTGTGCTATCATCACCAAACACCATGCTGGCATCATTATACACTGTATAGGCATCACTATGTACTGTGCTGGCATCACTATGTACTGTGCTAGCATCACTATACACTGTGCTAGCATCACTATACACTGTGCTGGCATCACTATGTACTGTGCTAGCATCACTATACACTGTGCTGGCATCACTATGTACTGTGCTAGCATCACTACACACTGTGCTGGCATCACTCTACACTGTACTGGAATCGCTATGTAAGTACTATGCTAGCATCACTATACACTGTGCTGGCATCACTCTACACTGTACTGGAATCACAATGTAAGTACTATGCTAGCATCACTATACACTATGCTGGCATCAAATTACACTGTGCTGGCATCACTATGTACTGTTCTAGCATCACTATACTCAGTGCTGGCATCACTATGTACTGTGCTAGCATCACTATACACTGTGCTGGCATCACTATACTCAGTGCTGGCATCACTATGTACTGTGTTAGCATCACTATACTCAGTGCTGGCATCACTATGTACTGTGCTAGCATCACTATACTCAGTGCTGGCATCACTATGTACTGTGCTAGCATCACTATACTCAGTGCTGGCATCACTATGTACTGTGCTAGCATCACTATACTCAGTGCTGGCATCACTATGTACTGTGCTAGCATCACTATACACTGTGCTGGCATCACTATACTCAGTGCTGGCATCACTATGTACTGTGCTAGCATCACTATACTCAGTGCTGGCATCACTATGTACTGTGCTAGCATCACTATACACTGTGCTGGCATCACTATACTCAGTGCTGGCATCACTATGTACTGTGCTAGCATCACTATACTCAGTGCTGGCATCACTATGTACTGTGCTAGCATCACTATACACTGTGCTGGCATCACTATACTCAGTGCTGGCATCACTATGTACTGTGCTAGCATCACTATACTCAGTGCTGGCATCACTATGTACTGTGCTAGCATCACTATACACTGTGCTGGCATCACTATACTCAGTGCTGGCATCACTATGTACTGTGCTAGCATCACTATACTCAGTGCTGGCATCACTATGTACTGTGCTAGCATCACTATACTCAGTGCTGGCATCACTATGTACTGTGCTAGCATCACTATACACTGTGCTGGCATCACTATGTACTGTGCTAGCATCACTATACACTGTGCTGGCATCACTATACTCAGTGCTGGCATCACTATGTACTGTGCTAGCATCACTATACTCAGTGCTGGCATCACTATGTACTGTGCTAGCATCACTATACTCAGTGCTGGCATCACTATGTACTGTGCTAGCATCACTATACACTGTGCTGGCATCACTATACTCAGTGCTGGCATCACTATGTACTGTGCTAGCATCACTATACTCAGTGCTGGCATCACTATGTACTGTGCTAGCATCACTATACACTGTGCTGGCATCACTATGTACTGTGCTAGCATCACTATACACTGTGCTGGCATCACTATGTACTGTAGCATCACTATACACTGTGCTGGCATCACTATGTACTGTAGCATCACTATACACTGTGCTGGCATCACTATGTACTGTAGCATCACTATACACTGTGCTGGCATCACCATAAGCAGCTGTCACATCACTACGTAAGAGACAATACCTACCCGTTCATCCTTGGGTGCTCGGCTCTCATCATTCATCAGCGCCATGATCATAGAGTGGGACAGGGTCAAGCCGTTCATGGCAGCCATCTTAAGGGGACCCATGTTTAGCTGCCTCACTGTGCCGTTCTGCACACATTCCAAAGCAGTCCTCAAGAGCTGTACACAATCCAAAGCATTCCTCAAGATGCTTTTCATATGATCCAAAGCATTTCTTAAGATTCTGTACAAGCATGCATTTTTTAAAGATGTTATGCATGGGACCCAATGCATTTCTTTCAATGTTCTGTATGAAATCCAAAGAATTTCTTAAGACGTTCTGTATGGGATCCAAAACATTGCTTAAGATGTTCTGTACAGGACTGAACGCATTTCTTAAGATCAACCTAAACTCTATTCAAACATAAAAAAGACAGTCTGGGTAATAAGACAACCTGGTGATTGGGGGTAACAGATATTTAAAAACACTTAACAGTCTCAAGAGTATCTGCCATCAGCTTCAGGAAAACAACACCCCGCCTACCTTTTCAGATTCTGTATCACTGGCAGACTCGACCCCCGGGTCTTCTTCCTCCTCCACATGCGGCATCCCTGAATCTGCTTCACTGCTGGACTCCGCCATGCTCTGTGTCTCCGATTGCTTCTCCTCTGGCTCCTCCATGCCACCTGGTGGCTGTGACCCTGGGGTCACAAGAGTCTCAGCAGGGGACACAACAGCAGGGGGTGCAGGAACAACCTGTGCAAGGTCAGCGACACTGTCCCGTGGAGGCAACTCCGGAACCCCCTCCGCTGGGGGGCTGTAGGCAGGGAGGTTACTGCCAGTGGAGGAGGCGTAGGCAGGGGGATCACTCCCGGAGGGTGACGGGTAGGTGGAGGGATCACTGGCAGGAGGCGAGGTGTAGACAGGGGGATCACCACTGGAAGGCAGAGAGTAGGCAGGGAGACTACTGCCAGGGTAAGGGGGCGGGTCACCAAGCTTCTCCACAATCTCCTGCATTTCTGACGTTGATTCGTTGGGGGGCATGGGGATACCCACATGAGCCAGCATGTCAGGGGAGATGCCTGCCAGGGAGGAGGATGTGTCCAGTGGTTGCTCACTGACCGGTGTCAGGTTCACAGGGTCGGTGGATGGTTTGGATTCCGCCGACTCCCGGAAGCTCTTCCTGGAGCCACGGAGAGAGCCCGACCGGGCAATCATCATGCGGCGGAAGCTCTCCCTGAGCGTGGCCACCTCCTTGGTCTTGGACTGCGGGGGTGCCTCCTTGGGCCCCAGCATGCGGATCTGGATCTGCGACTGGCTGTCACGCCGCGTCAGCTTCCCCGCCTCATCAGAGCTCTCATCTGACTCCTTGGCGTGGAATGTGGCATAGGAGTGCTCACTGGACGTGTCCTCTTGGTCACCGGCTGAGTCGACCACCTGCAGATGGGCCAAGTTTGGGGCAACCAGCGTTTCCCCCACACCGGCTGCACCCCCTTCTGACACCACCGGAGAAGAGATGCTGGTCATATCTGACACCTCCACTCCGGCATCGACGCTGTCATCACTGTGTGCAGGAATGGTGCTGCCACCCAGTGTGCCTGCAGAGAGCGCAGGCTGTGAGGACACCAGGTCGGCGTGGTCACTGTGTGCAGGCCCTGTGGCCTGGATGGCCAGGTCAGGGGTGCTGGTGCTGGTGCGGGGGTAGGGTGGTGGTGGTCGGAAGTGATAGGCCAGAGACTCGGTGGTCATCAGCGTCTCGCCCCCTGGCCCAGAAGTGAACTGCTCCGGCTGCTGAGGCTGCACATTCAGCTCCGGGGAGCTGTAGGTGGCATGCACAGCCAGGCTGCCAGTACCCCGCTCCCCACCCACCCCCACTCCCCCCCGCAGGGCATAGTAGTTGTGTCCATCGTGAAACACATTGGCATAGATGTTGTGGTTGTAGTTGCGGATGGCGGCAGCGTTGACATAGTTTCCCTCATCAGCATAGACGGGTTGCAAAGTGGTCTGGCGTATCTCTGGCTGGCTGTAGGAGATGCCCTCCGGGTGAGTGTAGACCTGGGCTTGGCTCAGGTTCTGCTGCTGCTGGCTTTCCTGCACAATGCATCACAACTTTAGTAGTTTCGCTACCACTTCTTATCTCTCATTCTGGCTTCTCTGCTGTGACCAAGAATCAAACAGGAGAAGAGGAAGAAAGTTTGGAAGATACTGTCAAAGGACTATCTGCAAAACCAAGTAAAACAGCAAAAAAACACCACCTAAAGATGCGTTTTTTCCTGCTTCCCCCCCCCCCCCCCCCCCTTTTTTCTTTCTTTCTTTCTTTCCGCTCCTTTTCTTGGTTTTGTTTTGCTTGAGATGCCCGAGAACCTAATCAAATGGTCCATATTACACATTCATACTTCTGTGTTTTGACCAAGGGCTGATTGGTTATTTTCGACCTGAACATGGTTATTTCACACTCATATGATGGCTCCATAGCGCTGGTTATGCAATAGCCAGATAACGGCAAGGTGCTGGCAACTCCCTACCTGAATGTGTGCCTGCCGCACCCTACTGGTCCTCCCTACCTGAATGTGTGCCTGCCGCACCCTACTGGTTTCCCTACCTGAATGTGTGCCTGCCGCACCCTACTGGTCTCCCTACCTGAATGTGTGCCTGCCGCACCCTACTGGTCTCCCTACCTGAATGTGTGCCTGCCGCACCCTACTGGTCCTCCCTACCTGAATGTGTGCCTGCTGCACCCTACTGGTCTCCCTACCTGAATGTGTGCCTGCCGCACCCTACTGGTCTCCCTACCTGAATGTGTGCCTGCCGCACCCTACTGGTCTCCCTACCTGAATGTGTGCCTGCTGCACCCTACTGGTCCTCCCTACCTGTATGTGTGCCTGCTGCACCATCCTTGTCCTCCCTACCTGAATGTGTGCCTGCTGCACCCTACTGGTCCTCCCTACCTGTATGTGTGCCTGCTGCACCATCCTTGTCCTCCCTACCTGAATGTGTGCCTGCTGCACCCTACTGGTCCCCCCTACCTGAATGTGTGCCTGCTGCACCCTACTGGTCCCCCCTACCTGAATGTGTGCCTGCTGCACCCTACTGGTCCCCCCACCTGAATGTGTGCCTGCTACACCCTACTGGTCCCCCCTACCTGAATGTGTGCCTGCCGCACCCTACTGGTCTCCCTACCTGAATGTGTGCCTGCTGCACCCTACTGGTCCTCCCTACCTGTATGTGTGCCTGCTGCACCATCCTTGTCCTCCCTACCTGAATGTGTGCCTGCTGCACCCTACTGGTCCTCCCTACCTGTATGTGTGCCTGCTGCACCATCCTTGTCCTCCCTACCTGAATGTGTGCCTGCTGCACCCTACTGGTCCCCCCTACCTGAATGTGTGCCTGCTGCACCCTACTGGTCCCCCCTACCTGAATGTGTGCCTGCTGCACCCTACTGGTCCCCCCACCTGAATGTGTGCCTGCTACACCCTACTGGTCCCCCCTACCTGAATGTGTGCCTGCTGCACCCTACTGGTCCCCCCTACCTGAATGTGTGCCTGCTGCACCCTACTGGTCCTCCCTACCTGAATGTGTGCCTGCTGCACCCTACTGGTCCCCCCACCTGAATGTGTGCCTGCCGCACCCTACTGGTCCTCCCTACCTGAATGTGTGCCTGCTGTACCCTACTGGTCCTCCCCACCTGAATGTGTGCCTGCTGCACCCTACTGGTCCTCCCTACCTGAATGTGTGCCTGCTGCACCCTACTGGTCCCCCCTACCTGAATGTGTGCCTGCTGCACCCTACTGGTCCTCCCTACCTGAATGTGTGCCTGCTGCACCCTACTGGTCCCCCCACCTGAATGTGTGCCTGCCGCACCCTACTGGTCCTCCCTACCCGAATGTGTGCCTGCTGCACCATCCTTGTCCTCCCTACCTGTATGTGTGCCTGCTGCACCATCCTGGTCCTCCCTACCTGTATGTGTGCCTGCTGCACCATCCTGGTCCTCATGACAGTCTCGTAGTCAGGGCTAGGGCGGTATGCTGGCAGGAGCACCGCACGATTGGCATACACGGGGTCAGTTGGTGGTGTTGGTGGGGCAGAGCCTTGCGGGGCGGTGCTGACCGTGTACACGTTGCCACTAATGACGACATCATTCTGGCTGTGCTGCTGTTGCTGCTGTATCTGCTGCTGCTGTTGGATCTCCGACAGGACAGAATCCAGGCTCTGCTGGGAGTGTCGATAGTACTCCTCAGGAGTCACCACTTGAGGAGTGTCTGTTGCTAAGGATAACAATAATAATAAATGCATTTCTAATGTGCTGAAAGCCTCTGTGATACATGTGTGAGCTCAAAGTGCTGTACATGAAACATTACAAAAGTACACAACCTAAGTTGCATCACACCTTCAGTACAGCCCATCAATCAGCCAAATATACACTCAGGTATGTGGCACAGAGAAAAATGAATTCTAATAAACCTGGTCTTCCACGCTTCAGGCAACAAGATGCTTGCTTTACACAATGAAGACATTTTCCTTCTTCTTTTAATTTTTTTGTTACTAATGGTGTCACTCTTACATTTGCAGATTTTATTTACAACCTCTTCAAATAATTCGCCATCAGTTTCTGTACAAATCTGAATGGCCTCATTGTACCTTCTGTTGCTTCTTCTCCCTTTTTTCTAGTTTCATTTGGTGCTAACTGTAGCCAAGACAGCAGGACTGCTAAATCAGGCTAAGCCACTCAACCATGCCATCACCAACTCAAAACAAAGTCAAACAAACAAAGAGGTGGGGTGAGTGACGAAAAGGGGCAGCAAAGGAACCAGGGAGATAAGTAAGAAGGAAGATGCTATCACCTACCTTGCTGTGGGCGCTGTTCCTGCAGGTACACCAGAGACGTCTGTGACTGGGTCTGCACATGCAGTCAGGGTACAGTCAGTCACAACCACCACCAATAACACTCACAGTCACCGACAATCACAGTCACCATCAACCACATCCCACTCACAGTCACCAACAATCACAATCACCATCAATCACATCCCACTCAGTCACCAACAATCACAGTCACCATCAATTACATCCCACAGTCACAAACAATCACAGTCACCATCAATCACATCCCACTCACAGTCACCGAAAATCAGTCACAATCACCATCAGCAACATTCACAGTCACAGACAATCACAGTCACCATCAATCACATCCCACTCACCATCAACTACATCCCACAGTCACAAACAATCACAGTCACCATCAATCACATCCCACTCACAGTCACCGAAAATCAGTCACAATCACCATCAGCAACATTCACTGACAATCATAGTCACCATCAATCACATCCCACTCACAGAAAATCAGTCACAATCACCATCAATAACTCTGACAATCACAGTCACCACCAATCACATCCCACTCACAGAAAATCACACATCCCACTCACAGAAAATCAATCACCATCAGTAACACTCACAGTCACCACCAATCACATCCACTCAGAGTCACAGAAAATTCCAGTCACAATCACCATCAATCACATCCTACCTACAGTCACAGTCACAATCACCATCACCATCAATGACATTCAGTCACAATCATGCAGTCACGGTCACATCCCATTAAGACTTACAGTCTCAGACAATCAGAGTAACAGTACTAACACTCACAATGACCCTCATATTCAATCAGTCACTCACACTTACAGTCACACTCACACTCACATTTACCATCTGTCATACTTGCACTACAGTTATAATCACAATCCCACTAACAGTAATACACTTACAATCAATCCCACTCCAACTTACAATCAGTCGCACTCACACAACCACACTCATACTCACATTTTACAATCATCCACACTCAGATTGACAGTGATACTCACAATCACACTGATATTCACATTTTTAATCAGTCACACACTCACACTTATAACGACACTCACATAAACACACATACACTTGCGTACACACTCTCTCCACACAGAGACGGGACTTGAGAACAGTTCAGAATGAGAGAGTCTGCCAATGAAACACAACTAACCAGTTCCTGTGATGACTCCACTGGAGTTATCTGCAATGGCTGGTTGTCTCTGTAAAGGATAAACACACACACACACACATTGACTCTATTGTACAAACGCCAATCAACCAGTCAGCAGTGTGGATGCAGGTATGGGAGGGCAGTCGGGCAGTAGGGGTGAGAGCTGTGGGGGTGGGTTTGTATGTATGTCTGTAACAGAAAGAGAAAATGCTAGGTGCAGAGTCATATCTGTATGCTTCAACAATTTCCCCATTCTTCTGCAGCAGGTATGACTGATCTATGTGATGTAGGCTTGCAATGTACATGTACATCTGGGAATGAACACCTGTACACAGTAACACTGACAAGTTATGTAATGCACACAGCATGAAGACAAACAAAACAAGTATTGCATGCTTGCAGTAACACCAGTCTGAAGCCACAGATTTGAATACACTGTCAATAAATATGTTTTTGTACATCCTCTCCTCGATCCCCTCTTAGTCTTATTCTTGGATTCAGCTTGTTGATGGCTTCTGGCACTGCTTCCGTGGGGCAGGGGTGGGGTGTGGGGGTCTGAGCAAACTGTAGACATTGGTCCCACTGTTCTCCTACACACACCTGCCACTTTAGCCTGGCGGCATTAAGGCCTTAGGATGGACAGCAGCAGGACCTTTGTTCAAACCACTTCAGCTCTCCTCTCTGTTTAAAATGTTTGCTGTCTTGTGACTTTGCCCCCCACAACTGATGATACAGTAAGTGGCTCACACCACTACCCATCTTAATGCAAACATCATTTTGATGGTGACAGTGCAGTGTTAGGCACAGTCTCCATCTTCCTCCATCTCCTGGGATCTCAGTCCCAGCTAGTTACTAGTACCTCTCTGGAGACAACTGGGTATTAAGCAAGTTTATGTGAATCTCCAACACTAAGAAACCATCAGTTTGTACAACAGCAGCCTTCATTGTACAGCTCTAAAAGCCTGCACACCTGTTCAGTCACATATCCTTGGGTCAACCAAGTCTTGGGTACTGAATACTACTCACAGCATTCAATGCAAGAGCACAAATAAAGATCGAAAGACATTTGCCAAAAGCTACATGTAAATCCCTTCCTTCTCAATATGTCACAAGTCTGGGTGATCTTGTTAAGACATCACAAATCTGGGTGACCTGGCCAATACATCACAAATCTGAGTGACCTGATCAATACATCACAAGTCTGAGTGATCTCTTAATACATCACAAGCCTGAGTGACCTTGTCAATACATCACAAGTCTGAGAGACCTTGTGAATACATCACAAGTCTGAGAGACCTTGTCAATATATCGCAAGTCCAAGTGACCTTGTCAATACATCACAAGTGGTTATGGAATGTTTAAAATAATCCAAATCATTAACTGGCGGTTGCATGTTTACATGCACTGGCATGCAAAGAAGCATTGAAGCTTTCTGCCTTTGTTAGGTGATAGTGCTCATGACACAGAGACTGGGAGGGAAACAGTGAAGAGAGAAAAGAAGCAAAACATTAACAAACTAAATGACTGACCAACAGTCTGTGTCAGGCAACCTGCAGGATGTATATGGAATATAAACAAGCAAAAACAAAATTCAAACAGTAACACACTAAAAACTAAAAACAAAAAAAACACTGCTTTTAGATTTTTCTGACTCCCTAATGAAAAATATAAAGTGAAAACAATAACAACAAAAACATTCTCAAACCAAACTCAATTAAAACCCCAAAAAACAAAAAAAACTGAGACCAGCACAAGAACAACAGTGATTTACCATCAACTTATCATGTGCGACCTGAATGAGATAAAAGGAGGATGCATTCAGTCTTAGAGATGCATTCAGCCTGTAGTAGTTAGTCTCTTTCAATTTTGTTAAAATTAATGAGGAATGCAAAAAAGCAATGAACCATATAGGTCTTCCTGTTCAGAATAACATGGAAAAGTCAAAAGCAAACATACTGAGGTATTCACTGAGACAGAAAATGTAATTAGCTCCCCTGAATATTGCCAAACTTAATAAAAGCATTATAAATGCATAATCTAGCCCATGTACTATACAGCCATACAAAGTTTGAACTAGATCAGGAATGAATTTGCCAGAATATGCAATTTCAGATTTTCGAAAACCTTTTGATGCTGGAGTGACCTTGAAATATAGTCACAGTCACTGTGAGTGGAAAAGCATCAGGGTCACAAAGGGTGGTAAGGCTGGCACAGTAAGTGCTACCATCAAGAAAGTTTGACAGTTATCACATTTACAGTCTCCAATAAAATCACACTGCCAGTGGCCGGGTGCAGTACAGTACCAAGCAAAGTCTGACATTTATCACATTTAATTATAGTCTCCAATAAAATCACAATGCTAAAGTCTCTGCCATGATCAGGAATATTGATCCTTACACAGACACATTTTTCAAGTATGTTACAAAAGAAGAGAGGGAAAAAAAAAGAAGAGAGAGCGTGCTTACTGAAAAAGAGCGCCATCAGCGTCGACAAGACTGACATCGGCCATGCTGCCACTGCAAGAGAAGGCGTGCAGCACACATAGGTCAAGGTCAACTCACAGGTCAGCCACACAAGATGCAAGTTAGCAGTCAACCACAACAGAGCAACTGCTCCTAACAAATGTTTGGGTTTTCACAGCTTTTTTTAAAATTCTTTTTTATCCCTTCTGACTTTCCATCTTGACTTCATCATTATGTGACTTTCTTCATGCTAATTCAAGCATTACCAAGAACATGCATCATTGCCCTAAGCAGCAACTCTGGAATCACCTCTTGCAGTAAAATATTTAAAGGGACTGTTGCACAAATTGCTGAATAAAAACAAAGCTGCACAGATGCTAACGTGTTTTGGGTTTTTTCTCTCCCTCTTTTAACTTATAAAAAAGAGCCTCTTTTCCTTGACAAAACTGCTGACCTTTCCATGTGTGACACTGACACATCAGCCTTCAGTTAGCTCTGTTGTAGTTCAATGACTCATTTCAAGTTAACCATGACATGTACAAGCACTGACAATTAGAAAAAAGAGTTAACATACAATTGTGTGCTTTCAATTGTTCAATCTTAGTGATTGATTTACAGCAGATGATGACTTGATGCAACATTCTGCCCAAAACGTGAACACAAAATTTGCCTGTGCATACGTGCCCACATGCACTATCACACACACGCACACACACACACACACCATCAGTCTATCCCCACTAGCAGTCACTCATCAATCTGTGTAGTCTACGCACAAAAACAGATGATTAAATAGGACTAACAGTAACCAGTTTCAACAGCTGCTTGTCCAGATTCTGTGACTTTGTTCCGCACAGCTGCTGAAAGAGCAAGCTGCGAAGTACACAAATTGCTTCACACTGGTAAGGTCCCCATCACTTTAACATCTATGGTTCTGGTGAAGGCAGACAGTTTCTTCTGTCTTGGCAGGTTGGAGCACTCACAGGTACCCGTCCCCCGGTGTGAGCTACTCACAGGTACCCGTCCCCCCTTTCCCCCAATAAACTGTATGTGGTCTCTGTGGATGTTAAGCCCTACAATCAGTTAATCTAATACATGAACAAAAACAAAAACTGTTTCAAAGTTCTTTCCCACTATTTTCATACAACAAAATAAAGAACCACCCTGACAGACCCTCATCTTTGAAGAACCGCCCTGAAAGACCGGTGTCCTTCAACACCACCCTGATAGACCTCATCTTTCAAGAACCACCCTGACAGACCCTTGTCTTTCAAGAACCACCCTGAAAGACATTTCCTTCAAGCACCACTGCTTCACAAGTTCTTCAGAGAAATTCACAATTTTGTGTAGCTGTTACGTACCAACAGCTACCCATTTGAAAACAGCTGAACTTATGATGGCATTGACAGAAGACATCACTGTCAATGTCATGATATGAGATGATATGCTATGGTAGATAAAACACTGGAACAAACCCATATTGCTCTAGAAGGGGCATAACTCTGTAAAAGTCTGTAAAATGTTTAAATCTGTTTGGATTCATTTATTTTTGTCTTGTTCAAGCAAGTTAATTCCTATCCCACCTGATTAAATTCTGGGCACAAGGCAATAGTGGTAAGTGAAAGGGATGTTCTCATGCGTCCATAATGGTCTTACTGCTGAGGCTGATGTTAGAAGACAAACACTTTGTGGCATGCTTAAAGACAGGCACAGACACACAGAGTATTTTGCCTTACAGAGGGGTTGTTCTCTTCTGTGTTATAATCATGCACTGGACATCAAACAGTATTGCATACTAAAGGTTCCATGCACATTCAAATACATATGCATACAGTACACACACCTTCGTCACGTATGCAGACAGAACAGACGACCTCAGAGCTACCAGACTGCACTACTGTCATCCAACGTGCAAGTTTGAGTGGCATTCACGAGGCAAAGCAGACTATCAGTACTCATTATTTTGCTGCCTGTGCTGCTGCAACGTGCCACTGCGCACCTCACAAGCATGCACAGAAGTTTGATTTTTGAAGCTGGCAGCTGTTCCTCAAGGAAAGCCACCTTCATCAGAGTGGCGCCAGCCTGTCCACTAATCACTCCCGATTCCACAAGCATGTTTAAACATTTTTGTCTGAGAATGTTTCCCCCCCTGCTGTGTCAGGTCTTTAATGAGTACAGATTTTAACAGATGGGGTCTTGCTTGTCACCTCATTCACCTCAGGGACCAGCTGTTGAGACCAAGAAGAGGTTATGAAGATTACAGCCTGAGCCACAGTTTAAACCATGTCAGTCACTGGCCAAGTGGTAAGGCACTAGGCTGGTAGTGGTAAGCAGATGGACATCAGCTCAGGTCCACTTTGACTCTCCTTTGTCTTCAAAGATTGCCGATTTTTGGACACTGTACTTCTGACTTTTCCCCGCAAAACTAATGCCACTGCCCATGTCCTAATGTAGCATTAATCCATTGGCAACAGTGCGGAATTAGGTCTAGGTCCCCTTCCCCCCATCTGCAGGGGTTGTAGTCCCTAAAAGTACCTCTTCAAAGGCAACTCAGCATCAAACAAATCTAAAAACAACCAGAATTCAAACCCCTCACTTCTCAGTCCCAAGTCCATTGCCTTGACCACTAAGTCATGCTGCCTGGGAACTTCCTTCCACAGTTTCTGCCCCACAAGACAACAGACCTTGGCCATCACCAGTGGAACACCAGTCTGACAGCCTTACACCGAGTTCTCTAGCCCTGACCACCATGTGCTGTAACACTGTTTGCCTCTGATAACAAATGGGGTTGGGGTGAGCTGGGTTGTGGGGGTGCATCACTCACCTTAGGTTGGCACGGCTGGACTTGTAGAAGCGGTGCTGCAGTTGTCCCAGTCTGTGGACGTACTTTGCTGTCTCTGTGTCCTCCTGCATTTGCGTGCATGTGCAAGCGTGCACACACAATCACATAATTAGCAGTACTCAAAATCAATGGTGTGATTTCACTGTCAGGGGTGGGTCTGGTAACAAAGCTCCAACACAAAATGGCAACACCAGGCTACAACACAGGAATGGCAACACCTGGCTACCACACAGAATGGTAACACCAGGCTACAACACAAAAATGGTAACACCAGGCTACAATACAGGTTGGTAACACCAGGTTATACCACAAACTGGTAACACCAAGCTACAGCACAGAATGGCAACACCTGGATACCACGCAAAATGGTAACACCTGGCTAGAACACAGAATGGCAACACCTGGCTACCACGCAAAATGGCAACACCAGGCTACAACACGGGAATGGTAACACCAGCCTACAACACAGGAATGGTAACACCTGGCTACAACAGGAATGGTAACACCAGGCTACAATACAGGAATGGTAACACCTGGCTACAACACAGAACAGAAACACCTGGCTACATCTCAGATTATTAACACCTAGCTACAGCACAGGAATGGTTAACAAAAGGCTAAAACACAGAATGGTAACACCTAGCTTCAACACAGGAAAGCTAGAACACAGAATGGTAACACCTAGCTACAAGACAGGAAAGCTAAAACACAGAATGGTAACACCTAGCCACAAGACAGGAAAGCTAAAACACAGAATGGTAACACCTAGCTACAAGACAGGAAAGCTAAAACACAGAATGGTAACACCTAGCCACAAGACAGGAAAGCTAAAACACAGAATGGTAACACCTAGCTACAAGACAGGAAAGCCAAAAACACACAGAATGGTAACACCTAGCTACAAGACAGAAAAGCTAAAACACAGAACGGTAACACCTAGCTACAAGACAGGAAAGCTAAAACACAGAATGGCAACACCTAGCTACAACACAGGAAAGCTAAAACACAGAATGGTAACAGCTAGCTACAACACAGGAAAGCTACAACACAGAATGGTAACAGCTAGCTACAACACAAGAATTGTTAACAAAAGGCTAAAACAGGAATGGTTGTCATATTGAGAAGGTGAACAATAAAAACTCACACATTTATGCATACTATCAATAGGAAGTGAACAGCCAAGTTATGCACCGAGTACCCATTCTCCATTTATGTGTATGACTGAGTGTTTGTGTGCACGTGTGTGTGGGGTGTTTGGGAGTTATGCACCGAGTACCCATTCTCCATTTATGTGTATGACTGAGTGTTTGTGTGCATGTGTGTGTGTGGGTGTTTGGGAGTTATGCACCGAGTACCCATTCTCCTTTTATGTGTATGACTGAGTGTTTGTGTGCATGTGTGTGTGTGGGTGGGGGTGTTTGGGAGTTATGCACCGAGTACCCATTCTCCATTTATGTGTATGACTGAGTGTTTGTGTGCATGTGTGTGTGTGGGTTGGGGTGTTTGGGAGTTATGCACCGAGTACCCATTCTCCATTTATGTGTATGACTGAGTGTTTGTGTGCATGTGTGTGTGTGGGTGGGGATGTTTGGGTGCGTGTGTGTTCAAACTACCAGTCTGTTCTCAATGGACCACAACCCACCGCATTGCTTACACTGTTACAGACTACTCACCATCTGAAACTGTGCTGAGCTTTTTGAGGTGTCCAGTTCAAAGACTTTCTTGTTCTGAGTCAGACGAGCAATTTCAGGCCACCTGAGACAGAATGCCAACATGTACATGGAAACACTGGTGTAAACACCTCAAGATAAAATGCCAACATGTGCATGTAAACATTGGTGTACATTAAACACCCTGTGACTGAATACCAACATGTACATGTCAACACTGGTGTAAACACTCTGAGACTGAATACCAACATATACATGTAAACACTGGTGTACATTAAACACCCTGTGAATGAATACCAACATGTACATGGAAACACTGGTGTACATTAAACACCTTGAGACAAAATACCAATATGCAAATGTAAACACTGGTGTGCATTTAACACCAATATGAGCATTTAAACAGGCAGTGTGGCAACACAAAAGTCAAGCAATGGTATAGCTCTAAAATGTGGTGTTACACTGGTCACAATTTGTGAGCATGCCATGACTCAGAAAAAGAGTGTGTTTTTCTCTACCACATGCTCCTAGAAATAATCATCTTATGGGCTAAAAGTCAGAAAAAAATGAAGTTTCCTTCTTTGGATTTCAGTGTTTCTATCTTCTTCTGCACTGAAGTAGCGCCAGTCACTGGAGAAAATCACAGTCTAAGTGCAGCACACAACAATGATTATTCCAGGACAGAACTCTCACAGTTGATATGAGTGGGAGAAAAACTCACTATTAACCACTGTGCTTTTGAGATTTTTGCTTAACCCTGTAGTGCAGCACACAACAATGATTATTCCAGGGCAGAACTCTCACAGTTCATATGAGTGGGGAAAAAACTCACTATTAACCACTGTGCTTTTGAGATTTTTGCTTAACCCTGTAGTGCAGCAAACAATGATTATTCCAGGGCAGAACTCTCACAGTTGATATGAGTGGGAGAAAAACTCACTATTAACCACTGTGCTTTTGAGATTTTTGCGTAACCCTGTAGATCATCACCCTGATATAACTACACTGGTTAACTGGGTGTAAAACACCAATTTACTTTACCTGTATATCAATTATGGTGTTATCCAATTATGGTGCTATCCAGCGTGACTTGAGCTGCTACCTTGTGCTCTCACAGGACATAAATTTAATTCTTTATTCTTGCATGTACCAACTACAGTACTGACATGCAGACTTCAACAACAAAAATGAATGCATGCAACAACCAATTTACACAACTGAATGCACGCAATAGCCAATAACACAATCACTATTTGTGTTTGGAAAGATAGTAACATGAACTTCAACCTGTATTGCAGTTTTCTTTCCAATGAACATGAACAATGTAACACCCAGTCACATGGCCTACCTGTAATAGACAGTGGGTTGCCCATCCAAATAGCGAGCAAACACTCCAGCGTACGACGTCCCCAGGTACAAATCCTTCCTTGACTCATCCTGAAGAGAAACAGCAGGAGGTAAGTGTTACAGAAAGTATTCAGACTGGATGTGTCTGTGCCACATTTGACCTAAATGCACATTTGTTTACCATAATCCCTTGGGCCTCATCTGGAGAAGAAAAGCACCACCCAGTCCTACTAGTATATGCAACATTGTAATGTCTACTTAGCATGACACAAACTTTGCAGAGGTGATAGAAGAACTTCCTCTGCTCTTTACTATTTAACTGTCAAGAGAAATTTTACACACAAAACCCAGAAATATGCAGATCAAACAAGTTTGGTGTCCTCATCAGAGAAACATGCCTATGGAGATTCCTGTCACAAAAGTCAGAGTATTAGCACTGCCCCCCCGACCCCCACCAAGCATTAGGCAGATGCTCAGAAACAAGGACATCAGAGGTTCAAAGACCCAACCCCGTCCCAAGACACACACACTGAGGCAGCATACAGACCTTGGCCACATAGAAGTCACAGCCATAGCCATCCATGAGCTGGACGTCCTTGATGTACTGGAGCTCGGCACGGGCAGCTGGCAGTCCCTGCAGGTTGGCGTGAGCAGCAAACACCTCGTTCAGCAAGTCACTGTACGTCGTCTCGTCTTTGGTCATGTTCTGTCAGAGCCAAAGTGAACAACTCATCAAATCATCAAACAGGATCCATTTGAAAATGGGAGACACAAACGAAGGCAACAAAATACAAACAGACAGAGATGAAAGAAGCAAAGTACTGCAAACGTCATAATACACCCAGTTTAAGCAGCATTCAAGTTGTAGTCCAAGTTTATTGATTACACTTTCAAAGAAACTGAAAATTCTGAACAATGAAAGGGTGTTTGCATAGTCTACACAACATACTAACTCAGAGACTAAGGATGTAAAAATCTTTCTCAAATAGAAGTCGCTAAAACACACAGTATTATTTCTTTATGCACCAGAAACAGTATGCATACTCTTACAGTATGCAGCACAAGCCAATGTAAAAAAAGAAACTGCTCTAAAGAGACGCTCTAACCCAACCCTGCCAGACATGCCCCACATTTGGTTTTCAAGTGTCTACCCCCCTAGCAGTCTGGTGGGCATTTTAAAGCTATGGACAGAAAAAGATAAAACCAAGCCAACCTTGGGCAGCAAGGGGTAGTCCTTGAAGTACTCAGCCGTAAACTTGTCTTGCTCATGGTCCCCAAACTCCGCTGGAAAGGACATGAGTAGCACCAGTGGTCAGTACACCATAGGAAGTAATTTAGTTAGGTCAATACATGCACAGCAGCTGCCCTACATTACTGAGAGTCCACCCCGATGAGTGACCACCCTGACAGGGGTCACAAACACACTTTAGAACTTGCATACAGCAAATGCAATGTCTTGAAAAAATGTATACAACCAAACATGATGCACACACTGGCAGGGATTTATAAAAACAAAAAAAACAATCCTGCACTTATCTACCTAGAATTAAGCCTCTCACTGACCCTGCTGCAGAAATTTGTGCAAGCTCGACAGCACTACTTTCGGTATTCCCCAGCTTGAGACCCTCCATGGCAATTAACAGTTGTCACTGGAGCTTTGTTAGATCTCAGACTTTCACTGTCAGATCCCTGGCTGGTTTGTTTACCTTCTTGAGTTGGCAGGCTATTGTCAACCAGCTCAGAAAATTAGCGGAAGGACTTGGTTCAGAACTATCATCACAACTATGGGAGAGGAAAAAAAGTAAGTTTCCTGCCCAGATCTTTGTGACAGTATGCAGAACTATGAAATGTCGTCAGTCCAACAAGCAAATGAACTGCGTGAAACTAGTAGCAATGAGACTTTTCTTCTTTTTTTTGCATAAAGTAAATGTATGGGGTTTCAGCAATTACACAAGAGGGTTTATTTTGCATTAAAAACATGTCTTTTCTGCATATCTGCAACCCCTGCCTTGATGACAGACCACTCCTATTCTAAGACCATTTTCTCTAAAAGTAAAACCTTTGCCTCCATGTTCCTACAGAAATGAACTGCTGACAAAGGACCCCACTCCTGCTTGTTCCTAGGGGTATATTAAAAGTGGGGTTCTACTGTACACATAAAAATGATATTTATGTCATACTAGGAGGTCCTTAACATATGCTCTAGGAAAGCTAGCCCAGAATCTAACCAGTCAAGTTTCTCATCCTTTGTTACCCCTAATGTGTACATCTGTTAGCCTCAGAAACTGTGCATTCCAGACACTAGGTCATGCTGACGGAGGTATGGAGGAAGTGAGGTCCTCCCACTGATGCTGCCCTTGAACATCTTTAGCTCACAGGACCACCATCCCCGCAGTAACTTCCTGTTTCAGTGCAGGACTTCTCTTCATCCCTCAAGACTGTCAAGGATATGGGTATGCCATTCAGCCCCACCATACTTTGCGTTCTTTGGTCAGGCTAGTCCCTATATATGGCAGTACACATGCACCACTAAGCATGGGAACCAACCTTGTAGACTAAAGGCTGCCAGTCGCACAGCTTGTTCCACAGAGCAAGGCAAGCGTCCATCCACAATGTCATTCTTCAGCTGCAGATAGTAGTGGTACCTACACAAACAAGGCAAGCATTCATCCACAGCGTCGTTCTTCAGCTATTGATAGTAGTGGTACCTACACAAACAAGGCAAGCATCTATCCACAGTGTCATTCTTCAGCTACTGACAGTAGTGGTACCTAGACAAACAAGGCAAGCATCAACCCACACTCTTCAGCTGTAGTAGCAGTACATACACAAAACAGGCCACTTGCACAGGGCACCATGTCATTCTTCAGCTGCAGGTAATAGTGGTACATGCACAAAACAGGCCATTGACTGCACAATTCAGTCACTAAGCCAAAAACAACTTCTGCCACAGTTGAACAAGACAAAACAACAAATGCTAAATTACTTCTCTTGTGGGTCATACCTAATGAGTAACGTACTTATGTATACAGCTCAATATAAGTAGTGTGGCAGTCATTTCACCTGGTCGTATCATCACTTATTCTGTGTACACCAAAATATAGTTAATGCAGGTGAGAGGACATCTGTCTTACCTGGCTACACCATCAATGATTCTGTACACACCAAAATACTGGAACTGCTGGTGAGAGGACAGCTATTTTACCGGGTAACATCACTGCTAATTCTCTATCTACCCCAATAGTGGAAGTGTACGTGACAGGACAGCTGTCTTACCTGGCAACATCATCGCTGATTCTGTGTGCACCTGCTACGTAGAACATGACACCAAAATACAGGCAGTGGGGGTGTGATGATGGCTGGGCATATTTGTCTAGCTGTCTCTTTAAAGGTCGCTCCAAGTCTGCCCAGTGAAACTGCAGCTTTTTTGTCACAAATCTCAGTCCGAAGTAACATGTCTGAAACATAACCAGTTAATATTCAGTTACTGTACAGTCAGGCACAGCAGGAAAACTCACATAACAAGATCATTTCTGCACTTACTTACAGCTCCAATTTTTTTTTTAAACCATGCAATTATGCATCATTCTGATTATATAATGCAAAACCATCAATGCTCAACAATGCATCCTTTACAGTTCACTATTACTGCAGCCTGTGCCAGGATTTGTAACATTACATTAAAAAGTGAAAACAAAAAACTGCGCGTGCACACATACACACCCTACATAATTTACATACTAACACAAGTTTTCATGCTTTGTCTCTCAAAAGAAGCGGAAAATATGTGCGTGAACACACACTGACTGGGTTTTTTCATGAGCCCTGCCACACATACGTCTACTTGTCCTAAATGTTTACAGCTGGAGATGTAGGATTATATTTATTATTATGCAGTCACATTACATGCTCTTTGGTCAATTTCCAACAAAACCAGGTTATACTCAAAGTGTCAAAAATATCTAAGGTGAAAGGTTCAGCATGCAATTCGAGGCTGTTAGTTACTTAATGCTAGGTCCTTTCTCTGAACTGAAAGGAAGTACCTAAAGGTTCAGCACGCAATTCAAGGCTGTTAGTTACTAAATGCTAGGTCCTTTCTCTGAACTGAAAGGAAGTACCTAACACTGATTCAGAAGAACCCCAGTTTCTGCAGGAAAAACTTCACCGAAAGTGAAAGGCATAAAAGTTTACCTCTGACAGCTCAATGCGCTGTGCAATGCTGTCCAGGCACTCCTGTCCCGTGCTGTCTGAATTCAAGGTACACTCTAGGAATGAGTTGTCCAGCAGGTACACACCAACAATGAAGGAGTTCTTGGAGGAGATCTCATAACTCCTGGTTTTCTTCAACCTCCACTTGAAAGGCATGGCTGTCTCTTTTTACTTTTTTTGGTGTTTGTTTTTACTGCATGTATGTTATTAATATCTTCACAATTTCAGAAGTTCAACTGCCTCCAAAATGTGATATCTGAAAAAATAAACAAATACATAAACAGTTAATCACTACACAAAAACTGTCTACACACAGCCATTGTTTGTCACAAAATATTGGTTCCCTTAAAGGGTTGGCCTGCCTATAAATAGCAGGCCAGGAAATTTGTAACAAATTCTCTTCAAAGTATGATACAGTCACATCGCTGCTTATTTATCAAAAATATCTGGAAATCAGACCATTGCTTGAATATGACACTTGGCACAGACATAAAATTTACTCAGCTTTCCACCTGCTAAATCATTATGTTAATGAAAGCAAATTTTGTCTCATTTCAAGACTCAAAAGCTTTGAAGCAAGAATAATTTCAATACAAATGGGTGGGGGCTTATCTAGTGATGTGGACAGTATAGCGTTGTGCTTTCAGTTTCACACACATCGGTCACTTCAACATTCCAAGGCCAGCTGTTACTTTTAAACAGTTGCTGAACTGCATCTTTCTGTTCATGATTATGCCCTTCAAAGCCCCACCCCTTTGACCAAATTAAGATTGATGCAAACTTTTGCATTATATTATATATAATATGTGCAAATTTTCACAGCCCGAAGGTATACCTTTGGGAACTGAGGCCTTAAAGTTAAACAGCTCCACCCATGTCTTAAACATAACAAAAAAGATGCTCAGCAAACTGAATGTGTTTCAGAACTACATTGTTAGTATTCCCTGCTTGTTAGTCTGGAACCAGTTAAATGCATCTGACAATGACACTGACAAAATTGTGATGGACTATGCAAAAGACTTCAACAAAGTAAACCACAGTCCTCTCACCCACAAGCTTCACCACTGCATCATAACAGAACAGATCAATATGTGGATCTCTAGCTTCTTGACTGGCCAGCAGCAAGTTGCTGTAGTAAAGGACACCAAGTCTGACTACACTGATGTCAATTCTGGAGTACCTCAAGTATCAGTGCTTGGCCCTTGTCTGTTCCTCACCTGACAGGGTAACCTCCCCAGCAGTTATTTGCTCATTTATAACACAATGCTCAGCAGACTGTGATATCCCAAGACCACAACTGCGCCTACACGAAGATCAAGGAAATTCAGCAGCAAAAACCACAATGCTTTTTTCCTCTTTTTTCCCCCCCTCCCCAAGACCCATCTGGGACTGGAACAACCACAGTCTGTCATCGCCCCCCCCCCCTCCCCCAGTCCAAGACCTACCCCATGTCGGCAAGAGCCTGCCCCTGACAAACAGACCTACAGCATTTTCCCCTACAACCCTCCAAAGTGATACAATGTTCAGTATTCTGACAATCGTCACTCAAAGGAAGACGAAGAGAAGAAGAATTTAACGGAAGTGTACAACACTAACACAACTCTTGCACAACATTTTGTATCATGCCAATGCCATGAGCTTCGGATGTTTTTAGCCATGTATAGTTCAAGATCACACACACACACACACACACACACACACACACACACAAAATAAATATTAAAAAAAATTAGCAGCACAACCAAGTTACAATGTGATACAGACCTAGGTACTAACTTAGTAATACTATCGATGACACTGCCAGTCAGTAGCCGACGTGAACTGCATAAACTTTTGCGAAAGTTTGTCACGTAGAACTAGAAAAACCAAACAAATGCGTCATCTACTCTCCACCCCAGACTCGAACATAAACGCACTCAAACCTTTGATTGCAAAACAGTCATCGTGCCGTGGGTGTGGGCTACGCAGGAATGCAGGATAGATTGACACGCGACCAGTCATCCCTACTGTTGTTATCGCCGTCTTCTCGTCCGTCAACCAATAACGTAAAGTGACAGTGTCGTACAATTGTTCAGGCATAGTTTTATTAGAATAGAGACATTATCAAAATAAAATGATGCTATGATGTTTTGACTAAGGTTTACCCAATCCGTGACAGAAATTGTTGTTACTGACGATGATTTGTTACTGACGCTGTCGTAAAATATTTTGCAAACTGGCGCATGCGCAATGCGAGCACAGTTCAACTGAGGGAAGTTTGAAATTTGTACGAGTGTGAATTTGTTGGGAATGAGATATTGGAGGTATTTGAAATTGAATTACTAGTAATAATGATTTAACATACTTGACAATAAAAACGGAAATGTTTTTGAACTGCTTCTGCTGTCATATCTTCAGTTCCCAATGTTCTCTTTACAATTACAGTACCATATTTGTAATTTCGCAGTCGAGTCTACAGACAATATTTTCACTAATTTTCAGTCGTCATCGACATCAGCAGACAACAAAGCAGCGTGATGCCCGCCCGGAAAAGCAAGAAAATATCGTAACTAAGCATTTGATTGGGTTTTTTTTGTTTTTTTTAAAGATCTGTCCGCAAAGAAACGTTGCTGTGCTTGCGTGTGTATTGTCTTCAAAGTTCAAGTTCAAATGTTGATGAACTGTTGCACTTGCAGGCTTGAGGAGTTGCCAAGATGAGCTGGGCAGCGGACGAATGGAAGGATGGCCTGCCTCCACAGGCACTGCAGAAAATTTCCCAATTGGAGACGCAGCTAACCAAGTTTAAGAAAGACAGAGACCAGAAGCAATGTCAGCTGGAGAGTTTAGAAGTTGTAAGTACTGTCTTGACTTTCAAAAGTTGCAACTTGCATACATGTACCTTTTGCTGTGCACATAGTCATAGGTCTCCATGCTGTAAATTTGGTAAATTCTGTTAGCTTTCTGAAAATTAGCATTAAGAATATATTATAAGCTTGTATGTGTTTCAATGCTACATTAAAAAGTACATATATGTTTATAATTATATTTATAAACAATCCAGGTCTTGATTACCTCTGAACAGTGAACTGCTAAGTGCTAGTGCTACATGTCTGTGACTATGCATCCTGTCTCGTATATAATTTATGTAAGTACTACTACTAGTACTAGTGGTAATACATTTTAATGCTACTACTGTTCTACATAGTGCCAACTGTCAATTTTATTTTTAACAAAACTTCAAGCTTTTAATATTATGTTTTTTCCTCCCTCTTTTTTGCTTACAAGGCTCTACAAAACCAGAAGAAGAAAACAGAAGAAGAGAAAGCATTAGCTGCCCAGCAGGCTCGGGACAACAAAAACCTGTCTGAAGCCTGTGAGAACCTGCAGAAGAAAAGTGACAAGCTGCAGCATGACCTCCACTCCAAGGATGACCAGATCCTCAACCTGCAGGGGCTCTTGGCACGCAGCAAGCAGGCGCAGGATGGGGAAAATGGCAAGGTAGTCTTGGAATGAATGCAATACATGCTTCTCTTTTTTTTTGCCGCTGCTTTTTAATGTAATTCAGTGGGCAGATGTCAGTTTTTATTCTTTTCTACTGCTCAGCATAATGATAATCTTTCATTTCTAGTAAATTCTACAGCTACACTGCTATATATTATAATATAATCAGAAGTCAGTTTTTGCATTATTGTTTGACTTTGAGATAACCAAGCAGTTATTCACTTACTGTCAACAAATATTTCTGATTAAAAATTTAAAAAATTTAGCTTTGTGAAATATTCAGATTTCAAATAATGATGCTAGCTGGAACTTGGAGAGAGCAGTACATCTGGCCTCTTGATTTTGCATTAACTATGTTACATTTGTTTGACTGAGTTTGACTTGTTTTTCCCTTGCCCAAAACTGTTTTTTATGAATTTGATTCAGTTCATGTCTTGCTGTGTTAAACTGTTGTGCTAGTGTTAATAAAATATAAGTATCAGGCTTGTGCTGTTTGTACTGAGTCTGACTGATGCATGTCACTTACTGACTTAACGAAGTAAGCTGATTGGAAAAATGATTTATAATTATAGGTCATAAACTGACATGGAACTGTGAAAATAAAATAAAATGGACAGTACTAGTCCTACTCCTAGTCAGTAGTGTGGGTACATTGAATAAAGCTGTACCCAGAGACAAGATAAAATAGTGCTCTAAAATTAGGCTGTTTATAGAGTTGAGAGTGTAACATTCTAACAATGAAGTTTATAGAGTTGGGAGTGTAACAATGAAGTAATGCTGCACATACTGACATAGATAACGGAATGTTTATGGTAAAATAACACTAAAGTCTAGTGTTGTGCCAATTTGTGGTGAGGGTGAATAACACTGTATGTAAACAGTAAAGTGATGAGAGTGAAATAACACTGTATCATTGCATGTAAAGTGGCGAGTGAAATAACATTACACAGTGTGACAGTTGTGATGGTGAAATACTGCTGTACATAGTGGTGTGTGTGAAATAATGCTGTACATAGAGTGATGAGTGTGAAATAATGCTGTACATAGAGTTGTGAGGGTGAAATAATGCTGTACAGAATGGTAAGGGTGAAATAATGTTGTACATAGAATGGTGAGGGTGAACTATCAGTATGAGTATCACTCATTCACTGTGAGGATGAACTACCATTGTACACAGAGTGGTGAGGGTGAAATAACACTGTATACAGAGCAGTGAGGATGAAAAATTGTACATAGAGCAGTGAGGATGACAAATTGTTGTACATAGGGTAGTGAGGTTCAAATAATGTTCCTCTATTTAGAGGTGAGGTTGAACTATCACTGCACATAGACTATGATAGAGAGTTGAGGATGAAATATCACTGTACATAGAGTGGTTAGGGTGAAATAACACTGTTCATAGAGTGGTGACTGTGAACAGGCCCAGGCCCAGCAGAACCAACTGCGTGGTCAGCTTGAACACTTTGAGCAGGAGACTCGGCGCCTGATGAAAGAGAACAGAGAGCTGATGGATAAGCTGGCATCCAGGACCAGCGCCAGCACCAACAACCCCCTCCACAGCCAAGACACCAACATCCTGGGCAGCACCAACAGCTCTCAAAACATTAATGACAATAGCAATGTGACTGTGAGTGTGACCCAATCCTGTATGTGTTTGCATTACAAGTGACAGCAAAAGCCCTGACCCCAATGATCCACAGCATTATTTGTTGGCTCTCAACAGTGTGAGGGTTCACTGAGACAAAATGCTGGAGTTGATGAAAAACTTAGTCTGACGGGTGGTCTCTTGTGGGGGTGGTCTCTGGCTGTGGACTTCAGCATTGGGACTCCCTGCCCTGAACAAAAACTCCTAGCCCCCTGCTCCCAGCCCCTTGATTGTTGCCACAGCACAGGCAGTGCCAATTCTGTCTGAGGCTGAGTACCATCAAAGACGGGACTAACCTCCATTCCCCTGCAGACGCTCCAACTCCAAGCCCCTTTCCTTCACACCTTTGCTCCACCCCACCTCCGATTCTGAAACAAGAACACCTCCACCCACCCCACCCCACCCTGATCATTTGACTCCATATTCTATGTTCTTACCTTCAGCACCCACACAATACATACTAGTAACATTTTACCTACAGACCATGGCTGTGTTATGGAAGAAGTAGAAGCTGTGACAGACGCTGAGACAGGCACAGGCTTTCTACCAGTCCTCTTCCCTAGTTCCTGTCATTGCTGCAGTACCTGACTCCACAGGCCGCTGATGTCTGCTGCAGCATACCAGTGATTCCCATACATGCATGCTGGTGGAGTCCTAGTTCACTTGTTTGGCATTACTTGCATTTTGCTTGGTTCTGTTATTTTTCCACCCTGATTTAAAATTAAACTTGTTTTGTTCTTCTAACATTTCAGAATTTGCTATTGGAAATGGAAGTCTGAAGTTTAGTTAAAGGTCTTCCAAGCTTTGGGTGTATAATTTATTATTACATAAATACATGTTGACTTTTCTTAAGCAGGATATTTCTCTGATACTTCTTGTTTGTTATCATGAATACTTGGAGTATTTTGAATACAAAGAAGGAGTTTAATAAATCATTAATTTGATTAAACATGTTGATATTTTAGAACAACTGTACAACGTAATGTGTAATGACAGTCTGTGTCTATGTACATAAACTGCTGAAACTAAAGCAGATCCTGCGTACTTGACATTTGTAATAGCTATAACAATCTCTTTCTTGTGGGCATTTTGGACAAGCAAGTGGGAGATGTGAACCTGCTAAAAAGGGAGGTGGATCAGCAGTGTGTAGGAGCGAGGGTATATGTGTGCATCAGTCACAATACAGAATGGCAACACAGACCCTGAGCTTCAGCCAGTCCTCACTTGCTTCTGAATCTGGGCAGTTTGAAAAACTGAAGCTTTCATCTAGGCTTTAGCAGGCAGCTTTCATCTAGGCTTTAGCAGGCTTTAGATTGTATTTGAAGGAAAAAGAAAAACTGGTCACATGCTAAACATGAATACATGGGGTTGCATGCAGACATGGTTACACAAATAGCTTGGGATACACAAAATGATGGCACCCATCCTTCCACACCACACCTGCTCTAAGAGTAAGACCTGAATCCAAGATTCCAACATTTGCTGCCACAGCATTGTCCCATGGGCCATTTGAGTCTAGCGCAGTTCTCCAACTCCAAATGCTTATTATACTTGACCCGGCACAGTTCTGGAGCAGTAAGATGCTGTTCTCAGTCTCTACTGCCTCTTGAGCAATGAGATACCATTCTCAGTCTCACTGCTTCCTCAAGTTCCTGGTCTCTAAGTTACAAAACTTGTTACCTAGTTTGGTGTGTCCTGACCTGTCTTTGTGCTGGCACAAAGCTGGATCTTCTGTTGCCATTCATCACTGGGTACTTCAAACCATGCCTAATAAACAGTCAAAGTTTCAACACCCAGTGAACAGCACTGGGCAGGGGGCAATTGTTCAGCATGACTGCCAGGAAAGACTCACCTCTGATATCACTCTGCAGCTGCCCAAGTGGACATCGTCCGACTGGAAGGAGGAGCTGTCGGCCAAAGCACAGCAGCACATGGGTCAGCTGGAGCAGCAGGCAGAGAAGTGGCGCAAGGAGCGTGACCAGAAGCAGTGCCAGCTGGACAGTTTGGAACAGGTGAGAAGCAGGGAAGGGGGCCTTCGTCTTCTGCTGCTGTCACTCATCTTCACCTGAGACCCACAGAAAAGCTCAGTGAGTCAAGATAAAAAATAAAAAACTAGCCCATCAGGAGGGTCATAATTTTGTCTTCTACAATTTCTCTGAATTTATAACACTATCTGATCACCTGTATCAGAGCAGTACCTCGGCAATGCAATATCACCACCATTTTAACTTGGCTAAAATACAGCTGGAAATAGGCCAAGGGTGAAATGCAAAAATGTTTTTCAAAACAGTTTTAGTGAAAAATCTTGGGCTACTGATAATTCAGTGAGGCTAGTGGATTTTCCTATCACTGGCCCAAGTTGCAACTTGTGTTGACCTGCTGCTGCGCAGCTGATAGGGTACTGAATACCAGTAATCAGTCTGCTGCTTTTAGACAGGTGTCAGCCAACTGAAACAGCCAGGAACACTCACCAAGAATGTGCCCCCCCCCCCCCCCCCCAAAAAAAATGATATCAGTTTCACATTTGACTATGGTGGTGTCAGTTAATAAAGGCAGGAGGTGTTCATGAAGTGACAGCAGAAACTACTCAAAGAGCTGTCAGAATGAGTGATACCAGGACAGTCTGGCTTGCAGTGTGTATCTGTATTCTACAAATGCACACAAAAAACACCTCATTGAAGTTGCCTGTCTGTCACCCCAGGTAGTCTCCTGTTGACCAGCCACAGCTGCCAGGCCTTCAACTGTGGAGTTTGGGGATCCACTCCACAGGCTTTTCACTGATGTCTGTGGCATCCTGTCTAAACAGGCCAGCGAAGAACTTGTGGGCTCCTTCAACTCCTTCGTCTTTCCTTTTCAGGCTCTTCAGAATCAGAAGCGCAAGACGGAAGAAGCCAGGTCTGAGACGTCCTCAGTGCAGCGGGAGCTTTTGTCCCTGTCGGAGACCTGCCAGGCTCTGGAGCAGCAGCGTGCCAAGCTGCAGAGCGAGCTGACCGCCAAGGAGAACCAAAATGCATTCCTGACAGGACAACTCAAGCACAGCAAATCAACGCTGGAGAAAGAGCTGGCCCAGGTCAGTAAGCCTTGTTGCAGGTGTTCTTCTTCAGTAAATGTCCGCCATTGTCATTGTGATCATTGCTGAATTGGTTGTCCCTTCATGTGGTGCCGATGAACATTTGGATGTGTGCAGGTGAATATTTGTACAACAAGTTCAGGCGGCTGTTATTCCTGCATGTGGTACAGATGAATGTTTGAGTGTGTGCAGATGAACATTTGTACAAGTTCAGGCAGCTCTTATCCTTGCATGTGGTCCAGACAAATGTTTGGATGTGTCTTTGTGGACCTTACCGAAATAATCTCATAGGTCAAGGTCATTGAGGCTAGTTTGAACTGGTATAATCACACAAAATGTACACGATTTTCTTTGAAAGGAACACTGCCATAATAAAGAACTCCCACACTGAGATTTTTGCTACAGACAATGACAAACATTCATCAGTACAAAAACTTATATGCCTCTTTCTTCTATAGTATAAGACTATGATAAGTCTGTGAGGTCTTTCTATCATTGCAGCATAATGTCCAGTGAGTTGTATAGTTTAATACTAGTTTGAGTGAAATTCATTCATTTCCAGTTTCAAAGGAGCTTGAAAAAGAATGCCTCTCTCTCTCTCTCTCTCTCTCTCTCTCTCTCTCTCTCTCTCTCTCTCTCTCTCTCTCTCTCTCACTCTCTCTCTCTCTCTCTCACTCTGTGTCTCTCTCACTCTGTGTCTCTCTTTGTGTCTGTCTGTCTCTCTCTCTCTCTCTGCCTGGGTGTTTGCTGTTTCCTAATTTTGAGGGGAAAAAGAGACTGTTTACAGCCAGCAAAGCCAGTAAATTGGTGCACTGATGACTACAGTAGGAAAGTTTATGTGGGGGAGGAGTTTGCGCTTTTTTGCTGCTTTTTTCCTCTTCCCAAGAAGTGAGTTGACTGTTGTTTGCAGTCAAACTCTGAGCGACAGCGCCTGGAGAATGAGGTGTGCCAGCTGGAGAAGAAGCTGATGGCGCTGGAGGAGGCCAAGCGAGACCTGGACAGCAGAAAGATGGCATCCGACCAGATCCTCCAGTCCCACGATGCCACCGTTGCTGATCTCAGGCTGCGGCTGGACAAGGCTAACGCAGAGAAGGTAGGATTTGGGACGTGTTGTTTGGACATCTGGGGCACCATTGGACCTTGGTCAAGAAAAACATCAAAATCAGGACATTTTAGGCATCAGTGATCCTGGTCACAAATGACATCAAACTCAGGACATCTTGGGCACCATTTGGTCTTAGTTACTGGTGACATCAAACTCACTGGGTCTGCGTTAACTGATACTTTCCAGTATTTTACCAGTGAAGATCAGCATACACCGGAAGCAAAATTGTCAGACTTATTTGGCCTGCCCAGTTCTCAAAAACAAAAACACAGCACAGGGAAGGAGAGACTGCATGTGGTGGGTGTTCTAGACAGGGAAGGGAACAGAGTGTTTGCTAGTAGTGCTCTGGTGGTAGTAGTATCAATAGGTGACAGTGAATCTCACCAGTTACAGCAGTTGACTGGTTTCTGTGAACCACTTTTGCTACCGTATAGATGCCACGCAGGTTTCAAAAATGTCTGGCACAATCACTGACTCAGGACATCTCGGCCGTTATTGATCTTGGTCACAACTGACTTCCCACTCAGGACATCTTGGCCAACTTTCATCTTGGTCACAGATGACTTCCAACTCAGGACATCTTGGCCATCATTCATCTTGGTCACAGATGACATCCAACTCAGGACATCTTGGTCATCATTCATCTTGATCACAGATGACATCCAACTCAGGACATATTGGGCATCATTGGTTTTAGTTACTGATTGTATACAATACAACAATACAATACGACTTTATTGCCAAGTGTCAGTCCGCGGTGTTTATTTCCTAGTGTAGTTTGGGGTGAAATGAGTGATGTGACCGAAAGACCTTGAATGAGGACGCCCCTAGCTTGCTGTGTTCATGGGAATGCTTGAAAGTAATCAGAGCAAACAACCTTATGTTCCCTTATCAGTGGTTTGAAATCAAACTGAATCCATTTCTGCTGTTTATAGCCCTGTTCAGTCCGTAAGCCACATTAGTTTTGTTTTTTAAAGGGGTGGTGGTGATTTGGCAAAGTTCCACCCTCAAAGAGTTCTCTCTGTAGTTAGCAGGCCAGACCTTTTTTCAAACCCCACCCACCAGGATTCCATGAAAGCATGTGAGTGAGCATCGACAAAAGTTGACACTGGAACTTGCCCCCCACCAGGAGACGGCAGAGCGCAAGCTGGAGGCAACAGTGAAAGAATTGCAGCAGCTGACGGAGGAAGTGAAGGTGCTCAGGGACAGTGTCCAGCAAGGGGCGGAGGAGAACAGCAGCCTGCGTGCCACAATCATGGACAAGGACCTGTGTCTGGAGCAGGCGCTGGCCGATGCCGACAGTTTCAAGGCCCAGCTGGCAGAGAAGGAAGAGCAGGTAAGTGAGGTTTTGGTCTACAGGTCCACACAGGACAGGGGAGGTTGTAAAGGTGGAGCAGGTAGGTGGGGTTTGGGTCTACAGGTCCACACAGGACAGGGGAGGTTGTAAAGGTGGAGCAGGTAGGTGGGGTTTGGGTCTACAGGTCCACACAGGACAGGGGAGGGTTGTAAAGGTGGAGCAGGTAGGTGAGGTTTGGGTCTACAGGTCCACACAGGTCCTTGACACCCTAACAAACTGACAGAGCTTCTCTGGAGATTCAAACTGAAACTTTTGCAAAGTCAGTTACCCTGTGGACACCCTAACAAAAACAGACATTCAGTTGAGGACATTTCTGATTTTGGAGAGAGAGAGAGAGAAATTTATGCTTTTTTGTGTGCTTTTTTTTTGGAGTGAAAAAATCTAAATCTGTTGAATATACAAGAACAGTGTATTTGCAAACTGGTGAAAATACAAAGTGTGCTGTGTTTATTATTGATTTTTAAAGTTGTCTACGGAGATCATTTGTCACAGTTACTTCTCTTTGTATGGGCTTTCGTAGAGAAAGGGCAGTGGCTGGTCTCTGGGGCCAAGTGGGTTAATCAGGCCTCTTAGTGTGCCTGGGTTTACGCTGCGCTGTGCTGTGCCATTTCGTGCCAGTCTGACAAATTCATTGTCTGGTCCATTCTCACTATTACTGTTGGAGTCCAAATGAGAAACTGGAAAGCTGCATTTTCTTATGAATGTGCCGGGGTGTAGTAGTGGCTCTTGTTAGCTGTGCAGCCATTTGGTCACAGGAAGTAGATGTGACTGGCTCTTGTTACTTGTGTAAGCAGATGTGACTGGGTGTAGTACTGGCGCTTGTTCCCTGTACAGATGTGCACAGGAAGCAGATGTAGCAATGGCACTTGTTTGATATGTAGTCTTAGGAAGCAGATGTAACACTGGCACTGGTTACCTGTGCAGATGTCCAGTCTCAGGAAGCAGATGGAGTCAATGAAGGCAGAGCTGGTGGAGGTGAGCCAGAGCTGGGAGAATCGTGAGAAAGGTCTGCGGGATGAGCTGGAGCAGAGCAACAAGCGACTGGAGGACCAGCTGGCCGACAGCCAGGAACAGCTGCTCACACTCACCCAGGAGGCCAGCGAGCTGCGGACAGAACTAGACAAGGTCAGAAGACGCTGCAAACTGCAGTCTTTTTGGTGGTGTGTGGCTTGCTGCTGTTTGTGGCACAGACTGCCTGGTAGCTGCAGGAGGAACTGGACATGGTGTGATAAGACCACCAGCTCTGCTGTAGTCCTTGGTGACGTGTTGTTTGCTGGTGTTTGTGTGAATGTGTTTCTGTGGTACACAATGAAGACAAGCCGCAGAAAAGCTGTAAAAAGACCACCAGCTCTGCTGTAGTCCTTGGTGATGTGTTGTTTGCTGGTGTTTGTGTGAATGTGTTTCTGTGGTACACAACACAGACAAGCTGCAGAAAGGCTGTAAAAAGACCACCAGCACAGCTGCGGTCCTGGTGATGCGTTGTTTGTGTGAATATGTTTGTGCGTTACACAGTACTGACAAACTGCAGAAAGGCTGTAAAAAGACCACCAGCACAGCTGTAGTCCTAGTGATGTGTTGTTTCTGGTGTCCGTGTGAATATGTTTGTGTGATACGCAGGACTGACAATCTGCAGAAAGGCTCTAATAAGGCCCCCAGCGCAAGTGCAGTCCTGGAAGTGATTTGGCAACTGGCGTTTGTGTGAATGGGGAATCAGTTTCACAGCAGAATACCAGCAAGCTGCAGAACAGCTTTGCTGAAACCACCAGTGCAAGTGCTGTCCACAGTGAAGTTAGCTGTGATGACTGTTGAACAGAACAAACCATCCAGCTGGATGCCCTCAACCAGGCTAATTCTACTGACATCAGCACTTCTGGTATCACCACTGCTGACATCACTACCACTGACATCATTAGTACTGATATCCTCACTACTGATACTACCATTACTGGCATCACCACAACTGACATCATCAGTACTGATATCCTTGCTACTGATGCTGCCACTTACTGTTGGCACCACCACTGCTGACAATACTACTCGCATTGCAACTGGCATTACCACTACTGATGTCACCACAAATGACATCACTACTAAGATCTTGACAACTGATGCCATCACTACTGACATTACTGCAAGTGATGTTGATCACCATATGTTGATCACTATAACTGATCTAACTACTGGCATCACCACTACAACTGGCAGCAACAGTGCTGACATCACCACTTCTGACATCCAGACAACTGGCATCATCGCTACTGACATCTCAGCAATTTGCATCACAGCCACTGACATGACAAAGTGTATCACCACCAATATGACAACACAGACATGATTAGTGTTGACCTGACCACAGCTGACATAGCGCCTGTGGGTGTGTTGTAGGTGCGTCACTGCTACACAGAGCAGAGCCATCAGCTGGAACGCCTGAAGCAGTGCCGGCAGGGGCTGGAGGAGGAGAAGGCCTCTGTGGAGGCCAGCTGCAGGCGGCTGGAAGAGGAGCTGCATGCTGTCATCCAGCAGGCCAATGAAAAGGACGCTGCTCTTGCCTCCTCTCTGACCAACATTCAAACCGCCAAGAGAGAGTTAGGGATGGCCCTTGAAGGTAGGTTTGTTTTGTTTGTCTTTTTCTTACTGTAATTTCTGTACCCCAAGGCTTGTCTGGATATAAGGCACACCAGCGACAATTTGGCTCAAAAGTAAAATAAATCTGCAGATAAGATGCTCCCAAATATAAGGGACAACTGTGGTGGTGTCATAGCTGTCGTAAACAAACAGCACAGCAGATGATCAAAAAAGGACGATGACTATTTTAAGTCCAGAAGTCAGCTGATTTGAACAGCATCACATACCTTGACAAACTGATCAGTGATGTTTTCTGAGCAATGGACAGAAGACAGTTATGGGATTTGGAACAAACCTAGTGTCCTACTATTTTGAACCTGGAAGTCGGCCGACTTGAACAGCATTACATACACTGGCAAACTGATCAGTTATGTTTTCTGAGCAATGGACAGAGGACAGTTATGGGGTTTGAAACAAACCTAGTGTCCTAGTCATACTGTGTAATTTTCTATCTATATAGCAAGACAGAGAGTATGACTGATATATTGTCTTTGGGCCCAATAACATCCAGAGTGTGGTGGAATGAAGTCAAAGAGAGAGAGTGGCAGGTCTCCATGGACAGAACGATAAATGATGGAAGGCAGCTTATGGCAATAAAGAGTCTGTGCCAAAAATGCACCCTCTATGCTAAATATGGTCATGCCCAGGCAGCCAGTGCCTCTGTGACAGTGGGAGCTGTGGAATCAGGTTCTCTTGTTACAGCAACTATAGCAGCTGCATTCTGGACTGTATGCAACCTTTTAATCTGTTTGTGGCAGTCCAGCTGGGAGACTTGCTATAGTCTAACTTGGGCACAACCAGGCAGACTGCTATAGCTTTGCATGTGAGCAAGGGGCAAACTGCTCTGGATACAAAAAAACTACAGCTACACATGAGTGCAAATTACTGATCAGAGAGTGAAGATGTTCATATGGCACTGAATTGTACAGCTGGCTATAATCAGCAATATTCACTGTGGTAAACTGACTATGAATGATCTGTGAGAGTGATTGCGTGTGCAAAAGAAACAGTATGGGACCGAGAACCGAGCCTTGGGCTACACCATAACTGAGACTGGAGGGATCTGAGCTATAACCAAAAATAGAGACCATTTTCTTTCTCTCAGTCAGATAGGACTAAGAGAGATCTATGTACGCCAAATGCATGTTTAGCTTCAGGCAGATGGAGGAGGGTGTCATGGTCACTGGTGTCAATTACAGCCCAAAAGAGCTGCTAACCTCTTTATCTCAGCTCAGGTTGAATCATCTGCCACAGTGTTTAGACTATCAACAGATGTGTCATACTGTTTCTTTTTTTCCCCTCCATCGAAGATGTGACCAAGAAGCTGAAGAAAGCCTGCGAGGAGCGTGACGCGGCAGCCTCAGCGCTGCAGGAGAGCCAGATGGAGCAGACATCACAGCAGAGGCAGAAGGAGCAGCTGCAGGAGGAGCTGGCCACTGTGCAGTCCTCCCTGGCTCAGGCCGAGGACAAGTGCAGGTCTCTGCTGGCTTTCTCTCTTCTCTCTTGCACTATTGCCATTCTCTTTTGGCTCAACTTATGCTACAATGTCACTCCCAGCAAGCGCTTGTTGTGGTTCTTTTGAGCAGGACATAGGAAAGTCGGAAGTTTCCTTAATTATCATATTACACCTCATCTAACATGACATTACGTTTTTGTGTAAACGTATTTCTAGCTTCCAACCACTGTTTATCTGTAGTTTACACCCTCACCCTCTGCAGTATCTGTAGTTAACACCCTCACCCTCTGCAGTATCTGTAGTTAACACCCTCACCCTCTGCAGTATCTGTAGTTTACACTCTGCTGTATCTTTAATTTACACACCACTCTCTACAGTGTGCATAGTTTACACCCTCACATTCTGCAGTATCTGTAATTTACCCTCTGCAGTATCTTTAAATTACACCCCACTCTCTGCAGTGTCTGTAGTTTATACCCTCACTCGCTGCAGTATCTATACACTCTGCAGTATCTGTAATTTACACCCTACCCTCCACAATGTCTAGTTTACACACTCGCCCTCCACAGGATCTGTTTTTACACCCCACCCTCTGCTGTGTCTGTAATTTACACCCTACCCTCCACAGTATCTGTTGTTTACACCCCACCCTCCACAGTATCTGTAGTTTACACCCTGCCCTCCACAGTATGTGTAATATACACCCCGCCCTCCACAGCATGTGAAGTTTACACCCCACCCTCCACAATATGTGAAGTTAACACACCACCCTCCACAGTGTGTAGTTTACACCCAACCATCCACAGTATGTGTAGTTCACACCCCACCCTCTACAGTATGTGTAGTTTACACTAGCCACTGAGAGAAATCATTGTGTGCAACAGGCAGGCAGATGGGAGGCTGTGGCCTGAACGGCTCCTGAAACAGTTTAGCTCCCCAGTGTTTGTGGGGCAGTATGATCTCGCTCCTTACATGTCTGCCAATCTCCTGTCTCACTTGCTACCCTGGCGTTGTGCAATACTGCTGTCATTGAGCAATTTTCTTGTTCTTGTCAACACACATTGTTTCTTTTATCCTCTTCCCCCCCCCCACCCCCCCATTTTGGTTTGTTTGCTTTTATTGTCCAAACATTTATGCTCCAGCACTGTTTTGTGTCTGCTGAGCTCGTGTTCTTGTTTTTATGAGGCAGCAAGAATGGTATGCTTTAAAATTTGTTTTAAAATGTGACTTTTCTTAAGATGTTACTTTTTCTTAACATTGAGTTGCTTTAAAAAAAAAATCAGAATGATGTGCCATTGTTATTGTTTTGTTGTAATTATTAAATTAAAACATTTTAACATCTGATCTGAAAATTCATCTTTTTAAGAGTGTTAACCTGCTGAGATTGTTGAAACTGCATGGTAATAAACTCTTATCTTATGGAGTTTCACATGTTCATACTCAGATCAGTCACATTGATGCATTCTCAAGGTCATGTGATTTGAAAAATCAATGAAAATACTTTACCTGTTATGAATGCAAGCATTTATGCTTCTAGTTCTTGTAATTCTAACTTCTAAATTTTGTTAGATCTTCAATATTTTGTTTTATATCAGTCATGTTTTGAATCTTAGATGTTTTTGGTGTTGTTTGTTTTTTAATGGCAAATGTTTGTTTTAGTTGCAGTATTTCTTATCACTTGTGGATATTTTTCACATATGTTACCTAATTGCAACATGGAAGTTTTGTTTACATTTATAATTTGAAACTTGCATTTTGATTCGACATAAGACATAGACCTGTCAGCTGATACAGTTGTGTAAGTAATGCATCATTTCCTTACAAGCTGTTGCAGTCACCTGTAGCTTTAAGTTTAACAGTTTAAGTGTTGACAATTTTGACTGAGGTGTGTTTCTAGACTGATGGAATGATGCCAGTACTTTTGCACCTGTGTGACTGCCTGAAATTAGTTGAAGGCTCAGGTTTTGATTGTACACAGTTCACCTTATGCACAAAATACTTCCAAAGGAAACCAAAAATTGAAAGCAAAGAGACCAAAATATCTTGTACACAAGCTGGCTGAATAAACCACAGTGAAACCACTTTACCTTTGGGTTTGTAGTTTGTTCCTGAGATGTGGCTGATGGCACAGGAGGCAGTTTGTTTGGCAGCATTTCAGGCTAAAGCACACAACAGCTGAGTGGGTCAGTTCTGTAAATGACCTGCCATTCTTGTCATTGTCTCTCAAAGGTGGATGAAATAAGACACACAAACAGGAGTACTGCATAGAGAAACGTTTTAGGCTTACACCTATTTTCCGTAGCAGTTTAACTGGCATTCAGTGACCTCTCCAGATAAAGTGATGTGAAAGCAAATCAAAAGTTACTGTTCACTGTGGATCAACAGCCAGTTTGTGTATTGACTAGTTTATTTCAGGGTCTATGTCTGGTCAAACAAACAGTCATCCTGAAGAGCTGAGGTGTGCTCACCAAAAGTTTGCAACAGCAAACACTTGGTTATCCAGCTTTTTTCTTTCCTTTTCTCTTTTCCTTGTTACACTGTGGAAAACTGAAATAGTCACTAGGATATGGCTTCTGCTGCGAAAGGCTACAGCAGTAACAGGAGCAGCACTACCCAGACCTAACAGAAGCTACACACACATGCACGCAGGCAGGCGCACACTCCACACAACTGTATAGGCTGCCTTTAACATCACACACGCACACACCTGTAGGCTACCTTTAATATTACACACACACACACACACACACACCTGTAGTCTGCATTTAACATTACACACACACACACACACCTGTAGGCTGCCTTTAACATTACACCCACACACCTGTAGGCTGCCTTTAACATATCACACACATAAACATATCTTTAACATCAAACACACACATACCTGTAGGCTACCTTTAACATCACACACACACACCTGTAGGCTACCTTTAACATTACACACACATATAGGCTACCTTTAACATCACACACAGACACCTGTAGGTTACCTTTAAGTTTAACATCACACACTCTGTAGTCTGCCTTTAACATCACACACACACACACACCTGTAAGTTACATTTTGCATCACACACACACATACCTGTGACACACACACACCTTTAACATCAAGCACACACATACCTGCAGGCTACCTTTAACTTCATTCACACACCTGTAGGCTACCTTTAACATTACACACATACAGGCTACCTTTAACATCACACACATACCTGTAGGCTGCTTTTAACATCACATGCACTGTAGGCTACCACTAACATCACACACACATGCACTTGTAGGCTGCTTTTGACATTATATACACTGTAGGTTACCTTTAATATCCCCCCTCTCCAACCCCCCCTCCCCCCCCCCCATAGGCTACCTTTAACATCTCACACACCTGTAGGCCACCTTTAACATCACACATGCACCTGTAGACTACCTTTAACATCACACACACACATGTATGCTACCTTTAACATCACGCACACACAAACTTTAGCTGCCTTAGTTTAACATCTCCCACACCCCCATGTAGGCTACCTTTAATATCACGTGCACACACATGAGCTTTGCAACTGTAGCATTGTGTGAATTGTTTGTAGGCAGTGTGGACTGTGTGTAGCAATGTGTGTAACAGTGTGTGGACTGTGTGTAGCAATGGGTGGACTCTGTGTAGCAAAGTGTGTGGACTGTGTAGCAGTGTGTGTGGCAGTGTGTGGACTGTGTAGCAGTGTGTGGACTGTGTAGCAGTGTGTGTGGCAATGGATGGACTGTGTGTGTGGACTGTGTAGCAGTGCGTGGACTGTGTAGCAGTGTGTGGACTGTGTAGCTATGTGTGGACTGTGCGTAGCAGTGTGTGGATTGTGTTTGCAGGCAGCTTGAAGAGAGGGAGAGGCAGCTGAGGGACGACATGGAGAGGACAAAGGAGGAGCTGGAGGTTCAGAAGAAGGAACTTGACAGCAAGCACCTGCTTCTCACGCAGAAAGACACTGCCTTTGCAGGTGGGTGTACTTGTCTGTCTGCTCTGCCCTTTGGGATGCAGCATCCTTATCATAATGTGGCTGGGGAAGGCAGGTTGTTGGTGACAGTGTCAGCTGTACATGATGTACTCGTGGATAAATTGACTGAGCATGACAAACTTTGTTGTGGTGGTGGGCTGGTTCCATAGGAAATACAAGGGTAGACTGTTTCCAGTCCTAGATTCGTCATGGAGTCTTGGCATGGGAGATGTGAAGGAGAGAGGTCTTGGCTCAGAAAATGTGATGGAGAGGGCAGTTTTATTCAAAAAACTAATTATCCCACAAGGGGCAATTTTGTTGCGGTCATGGTGGGCTCATAAAGTAATGAATACATAAAGTTTAAAAAAACAATACAACAACAAACACAGCCCCACAGCAAAAGGGTCTGACCTTAACCATAGTTATAAAACAAACTGATGTCATCAGGGCAGCTGAACTTGGGTAAAGAGTGTCATTGTTCGCTTTATTCATTGATGTTGCATTTTGTTGTCACTCTGTTACAAACCTATGACAGATTCCCGTGCTGCCTGGGAGAGAGTGGAGCGTGAGCTGCGTTCCAGCATGGCAGACAAGGAGGAGCAGCTGACTGCCATGAGCAGCAAGCTGAATAGCCTGGAAGCTGAGATGTCAAACTTGCGTGCCAGCAATGACCAGCTGACGCAGCACAACACAGACTGTCAGCGCTTGATGGCTGACAGGGGAACACAGTCTGCACAGCTCAAAGCCCAGGTGGGGAAAAAAAGCTCAGCCATTCATATTTCATGATTTGCTTCCTTTGCGAGCTGTATAACCAGAACCATTTACAGCAGCAAAAACTTCCCAATCGAGCTCAGGCTTACAGATTACTGCATTTACACTTGGTTGTCCTGGGACAGCTGGCGTAGTGTTGAACGTCATCTGGATGTACTACAGACAAATGAAGCATTTGGAGCACTGGAACACATTACAGTCAATCACAATGTAAATTATTTGATTAACAATAACATTGTCTCAGCATTACCTTCACGGGCATGCCAACATTACAGCCCTTCCATAGTTGTGTCACAAAAAGCATGAAAATCAATAGAGCATTCTGGAAGTGTGGATGACTTCTGAAAGTTCTGAACTCATCTTCTTCTATTTTTTAAAGTAGTATTTCCAGTTCTTGCCAAAGGTTGATGGCGCTTTTAGCACTGAAACTTGCCAAAGTGATGTTGGAGGCAATGCCTTTTTACAGAAGACATGCTGATTTCCTCTCCGGGCCTCTGCTCATGCATACAACTTAAAAGGGATGAAGTAAAAGTAGTTTCTCTGAACTTCCTGCAAGAGAAACTCATGTTCACAAAGTTAGAAGCCAAACAGAACACAAAAGTAGTGGTGCCATTTTCAATGTTTCTTGTAAGCAGCGAATCATGGCTGAATCTACAAATTGTCCTTCTGTCATATAACCCCTGGTGAAAAAGGGAATGTCTCCAAATTTCTAGAAAGAACACCAGAAGTGGCCTTTAGATGAAGTAGGTGACACACACATTCAGTTATTGTCACAACTGTTAACCTGTGGAGTTTGCTGTACCATGATTTTGTCATGAACTCTGGTAGCCAGAGCAATTTCATGAATGTGGGGATCCCTGAAAACATGCTGTGTTCTGGATTATTGTGATTATGGTTCCTGAAAATGTACACAGGAGTAGGCATGTATGCATGCAAATCATTTACATTCAATCATTTTGCTGCATTTTCCATGTAAAGGTGTGCTCTTGCGTTTGTCGTTTTTTAAATAAAGCATTTTCTAGGTGTTGGATAGTATACCAAATATTTCTGGCAAAATATATCTATGCATATATATATATATGCATACTGTTCAAACGCACATACTTTTTGCCAGAAATGCTCCCCAAAAGTCCACTTATTTTCATTTTTTTCTCAATGTTTTGTGCTCTTTATCCTTGTTTTGCTTCTTTTGTATAATTATTGCGTAAAGGTGTGCTTTGTCCACCTGCTGTCTGCAGTGTGTTGGGTGTTATGTGATTCAGATGGAGAGCTTGCAGATGCAGCTGTGAGAATATCCTATCTGTAGTGTGTTAGATGTTTGTCATTCTGGAAGAGAGCTTGCAGATGCAGCTGTGAGAATATCCTCTCTGTAGTGTGTTAGATGTTTGTCATTCTGGAAGAGAGCTTGCAGATGCAGCTGTGAGAATATCCTATCTGTAGTGTGTTAGATGTTTGTCATTCTGGAAGAGAGCTTGCAGATGCAGCTGTGAGAATATCCTATCTGTAGTGTGTTAGATGTTTGTCATTCTGGAAGAGAGCTTGCAGATGCAGCTGTGAGAATATCCTATCTGTAGTGTGTTAGATGTTTGTCATTCTGGAAGAGAGCTTGCAGATGCAGCTGTGAGAATATCCTCTCTGTAGTGTGTTAGATGTTTGTCATTCTGGAAGAGAGCTTGCAGATGCAGCTGTGAGAATATCCTATCTGTAGTGTGTTAGATGTTTGTCATTCTGGAAGAGAGCTTGCAGATGCAGCTGTGAGAATATCCTCTCTGTAGTGTGTTAGATGTTTGTCATTCTGGAAGAGAGCTTGCAGATGCAGCTGTGAGAATATCCTCTCTGTAGTGTGTTAGATGTTTGTCATTCTGGAAGAGAGCTTGCAGATGCAGCTGTGAGAATATCCTATCTGTAGTGTGTTAGATGTTTGTCATTCTGGAAGAGAGCTTGCAGATGCAGCTGTGAGAATATCCTATCTGTAGTGTGTTAGATGTTTGTCATTCTGGAAGAGAGCTTGCAGATGCAGCTGTGAGAATATCCTCTCTGTAGTGTGTTAGATGTTTGTCATTCTGGAAGAGAGCTTGCAGATGCAGCTGTGAGAATATCCTCTCTGTAGTGTGTTAGATGTTTGTCATTCTGGAAGAGAGCTTGCAGATGCAGCTGTGAGAATATCCTCTCTGTAGTGTGTTAGATGTTTGTCATTCTGGAAGAGAGCTTGCAGATGCAGCTGTGAGAATATCCTCTCTGTAGTGTGTTAGATGTTTGTCATTCTGGAAGAGAGCTTGCAGATGCAGCTGTGAGAATATCCTCTCTGTAGTGTGTTAGATGTTTGTCATTCTGGAAGAGAGCTTGCAGATGCAGCTGTGAGAATATCCTATCTGTAGTGTGTTAGATGTTTGTCATTCTGGAAGAGAGCTTGCAGATGCAGCTGTCAGAATTTCCCATCTACAGTGTTTCAGATGTTTGTCGTTCAGATGGAGAGCATGCACACGAAGCTGTTATAATTTCCTGTGTACCATGTGTTAGATGTTTGTCACTCAAGTGGAGATTGCAGAATTTCCTGTCTACAGTGTGTGGGTTTTTGGTCATTCAGGTGGAGAGCTTGCAGACACAGCTGTCGGTACTGGGCTCCAAGCTGGAGGAGTCCCAGCAGCAGCTTACCACCACCACCTCTGCACATGCCCACCAGGTGGAGCAGCTGACCTCTGCCCTGGCTGCCAAGACGCAGGAGGTGGCTGCATTGCAGGCCAGCTTGCAACAGCTGAGGGAGGAGGCGGCCAGCAGCCAGCAGAGCCTGAGTGATGAGCTCGACCGGCTGAGGGCCACGGTGGCCACTTTACAGGAAGAAAGGGAGAAGGGGGAAAGTAAAGTGTCGGAGCTGGAGCGTCAGCGTGAGGCGCTGCGAGGAGAGCTGGATGCAGCACAGCAGAGCGTGCAGCAGATGCAGGCCAAGCTGGACATGCTGCAGATGGACCTGGACGACAATGAGGGTCTGATGGACAACCTCAACTCCCAGCTCAACAAGGAGACCCAGGCCATCACAAGCCTCAAGGAACAGCTGGCACAGAAAGATAGCATGCTGCAGGAGTCAGTAGCAGAGCTGGAGAGTGCCGGGCTGAAACTGGCCCAGTCCCAGGACAAGGTTCATAGCCTGGAGGCTGAGCTCCAGCAGATGAAGAGTGATGCCTGGCAGCAGGAAGCAGCTCTGCAGGGCAAGGTGAGTGAGCTGGACAGCCTGGCATCACAGCTGACACATGCCCAGGAGCAGCTGGAGACGCTCACCCAGCAGCTGTCCAGCAAGGAGCTGACCATTTCAGAGCTGCATCAAAACATCAACCAGCTCAAGTCCAGAGAGCAGGAGTTGCAGGAGACATTGGCCAGCACCCGGACTGCTTTGCAGGAGAAGGAGAACGCCATCTGTGACTTGAATAAAATGTGCGCAAAGCAAGGAGAGCAAGTGGAGCAGCTGAATGCAAAAGTGAAGGACAGTGACAGTCAAGCGCAAGCCATGACTAATCACTTGGAGAAACTACAGGCAGAGATTGCAGAGGAGCGAAGCAGCTTCAAGCTGGAGAGGGAGAAATACAGGTCAGAGGTTGAAACCCTGGCCCAGGCGAAGGAAGAGCTGTGTGCCAAGCTGGATGAATCAAAGAGGTGCCAACAGACGATGACAGAAGAGCAGAGCAACCAGGTCCAGCATCTCACAACAAAGTTGGCCCAGCTGGAGGAAGATATGCGGAAACTGAACTCAGATAATGACTCTCTCTGTTCCAATCTGAAGTCATCAGAGTTGCGTCTAGCAGAGACCTCACAGGAAGCAAAAGACCTGAAACAGAAGCTGGAGCTGGCCAATCAAGAATACGAGGCATCAGTAGAGAAATGCAGTCACCTATCACTGCAGCTGTCAGAGAGCGAGGCGTCTGCACAACAGCTGGCCGCTCAGCATGACAGGCTTTCTCATGTCTGCCAAACCTTACAGCAGGAACACGACAAGCTGAAGAATGACTCTGCAGCACAGCTGCAGAAGGTGACGTCCTTAGAAGAGCTGCTGACTCAGAAAGAAACAGAGCTGATTGATGCTCAAAACATGCTGGAAGTAAAAATGTCTGAGAGTGCCACACTCACCCAGCAGCTGGATAGCCTGACAAAAACGCTTGCTGAAGACAAAGAGAAAGCATCTGGCCTGGAGTCAGACTTCAAGCTGAAGGAAGCACAGCTGGAGGAGGAGAAGCATAACTTGATGAGTGAGAAAAACTCGTTGGTAAGCAAGCTGGAAGCGCTTCAGTCTCAGCTCAAGGAGAAGACCTGCGAAGCCTTGGACTTGCAGAACCTGGTGGACAACATGAGCCAGCAGCACTCTGGCACCGAGGATCGCTGTCAGGTGCTGCAGACTCAACTTGAGCAGTCCCACAAGTCCATCCAGGACCTGGGTGCTCAGGTGGAACAACTCACCAGCGACAGAGCCAACCTGATCGAGGAAAAGTCTGCACTCAGCACCAACCTGACTTCCAACAGCAGCAAGATTTGTGCTCTGGAAGAGGAGTTAAAGAACCAGATGGCCGTGGTGGAGGAAACAAAGCAGACGCTGGTGCAGGTGTCTGAATCCAAGGAGTTGGCGATCCAACAGCTGCAGGACCTTCAGCAAGATATGAGCACGAAGCACACAGGTTTCCAGGAGCTGGAGTCAGAATTGAAAAGCAGGGTTGCACAGCTTGAGGAAGAGAAGGTGAAAATGCAAGAGGAGAAAGAGTGTGTGGTGGCCAGTCTTGAGGCCCTGCAGTCCACACTGGCAGTGAAGGAAGCCAGTTTGGCTGACATCCAGAACAGACTGGAGACCTTGCTTCAAGACCGCAGCTCTGCTAGCGAATGCTTGCAAGAGTTGAGCCAGTCCCTGGAGGGGAAGACAGAGATGGTGAAGGAGCTCACCTCCAGGCTGGACTCACTGACTGCAGAGAAAGCCAGCATTGAGGAGGCAGCAGAGCAGCTGAAAAGGGACAGAGATGCACATTTACTGAGAATCTCATCCTTGGAAGAGCAACTTGCTACCAGACTGGCTGACCTGGAGCAGGCCAATGCCAACATTGATGCTGGTCGGGCATCTGTGGAGGACTTGACCTCTCAGATGCAGGCGCTGAAAGAAACGATGGTGGAGGAGTCCAAGTGTTATGTGGATCAGCTGCATGAAAAGTCCAAGCAGGTGGAGAGGCTGGAGATGGAGCTGCTGGAGCTGAAGACTCGCATGGACGACAAGGATGAGGACCTCTGTGATGTGAACCTGGAGAAGGATGCCCTGTCTGCACAGTTGGATGACATCAGCAACAAGCTGCGGGAGACCCAGTCATCTCTCAGAGATGCAGAGCTGAAGATGGAGTCCCTGCAGGGTGAGTTCAAGGGCAGAGAGATGGAGCTCTTGCAACAGCTTCACAATGAAAAGGCCACCACACAGAAAGTACTGACGGATGCCAGAGAGCAGAATAACCTGCATGAGAAAACTTGCCAAGGCTATGACAGCCAGATTGAGAACCTGACCAAAGAGAAGGATGCCCTTGACTCACAACTATGTGAACTGAGGCAGCAGATTTTGTCCCACCAAGCTACCATCGCAGAGCTGGAGCAGAAGATTGGGGAAGAGTCAGGTCTGGCAGACTACTTTAGAAAGAAGGAGGAGGAGGAAGAGAGGCTTCATGCAGACATCAAGCAGCAACTGGAGGACACCATCACCTCTCTGCAGACCCAGCTGCAGGACACAAAATCCCACCTGTTCAACAAGGAGAAGGAGCTTGAGGAGCAGCTGGCCTTGAAAGATCGCTTGATGGAAGATGTCCACTCTGAGCTGCATGCAGAGCAGATGCGTCTGAAGGATAGTCTGCAGCAGAGCGAAGACAAAGTTGAAAGGGTAACCCTTCAAGTGGCAGAGCTGGAAGAGAAATACCAGCAGGCTGTGGAAGAGCTGGCAAAGAGCAAAGAGCAACGCAGGCAAGACATGCAGGAGATGGAGCAGAGACGCCAGGTTCTCAAGGACCAGCTGGACAGCAGACAGCAGGAGGACTCTGTGAAAGTCTTCAGACTGGAGCAGGAAAGAGATGAGATGAGGCTGGAGAAGGACATGCTGCAAACCAGATATGATGAGCTGTCTTCCAAAATGGAGACCTTGCAGTCAGAACTACAATGCAGAACTGAGCAGCTGGAAAAACAGGACCAAATGCTTCAACAGGAGAGAGTGGAAACCAAATCTCTAAAGGATGAGATTGACTCTTTGAAAGAGAAAGCAGGCTTGGATTTGTCAGCCAAAGCAAGAGAAATTGAAAGCCTCAGTGAGCAGCTGGAAGCAACAGAAAGTGAACTAAGGTCACACAAGAGCAAGCTGGAAGAGGCAGAGTTTGCCGTGAAAACGAAAGACAGTGAGTGCATGAATACCAAGCTGGAAGGAGAGGCCACTTTGCAGAGGATGGAAAGCCTTCAGGGGCTGCTGGACACAGCAACGGAAGAGAGAGACAAACAAGAAAGCCAGCTGAAAGAACTCACTCAGCAGCAGTCTACCCTGGAGGCAGAGAAAACTCAGGCAGAGGCAGAGGTGACTCGCCTTACAGAAGAGCTGAGCGTGTCCCAGAACACTGTTCAGGAGCTAGAAGACAGGCTGCGGGAACTGACCTCCACCTTGACATCTCGTGAGGTGGAGGTGAAGGAGGTGAGATGCCAGAAGGTGGAGCTTGAGGGTCAGCTGAGCAGCCTTCAAGGTCAGAAGGATTCCCTGCAGCAAGACCACGAGCAGCTGCTGGAGCTTCACCAGCAACAGGCCAACGCACACATGGACCAGGTCAGCTCTCTCAACGCCACTGTCACACAGTTGTCTACTGATCTCAAGAGTAGGACAGAGGAGTTGGACTGGCTCAGGAGCAAGCTAAGTGCTGGCGACAATCTCTCCGGCACTCTTCAGAGCACCATTGATGAACTGCAGCAGCAGATGGAGATGAAGGACAGAACCCTGGATGACCTGAAGAAGCAGCTTGAGCAGCTCAACACCACTGTGTCAGACATGAAAGCAGAAAGATGCTGTCAGGGCACAAAACTTGCAGAAGCAGAGGCAGGAACAGCCCAGCTTGAAAGCCACATCCAGATTTTGCAGGAGCAACTGGACAGCAAGACAGAAGACCTCAAATCTTCCTCTGCCAACATGCGTGAACTGCAGAGCAAGCTGGAGGCAGCATCTGCTCTTGAGGTTCAGCTGAGAGCGGAGCTAGAGAAAGCCTGCGATGACCTGCAGCTAGCTGCACTGGAGCGAGACAGGGCTCAGTGCCACCTGCAGGAGGAGAAGGACAAGGCAAGGTCAGAGAGTGGGGAGCAGAAACGGCTGCAGGAGCAGGTGGCGCTTCTTGAAGCCAAGCTGGCACAGAGAGACCAGGAGCTTGAGGACAATGCTGAAGACTTCAGGCAGGCCTTGGAGCAGCAAAGACTGGCCGCAGACTCTCTAAAGGCGGAGATAGCAGAGCTAAAGGGATCAGTGGCCAGCACTGCCAACCAGGTGAAGGAGAAAGAACAGCAGCTGGAATCCTTCAAGGCCAAGGTAGATGAGCTGAGTGAGCAAGTGCAGGAAAGTCAGACCCGAAGCAGTAAGCTGTCAGCTGACTTGGAGGAGCTGTCAGAAGCTAAAAGCCAGGAGACGGCCAGGGCAGAGGAGCTGAAGCGACTTGTTTCTGAACTGGAGAACCAGAAAAAAGAAGTGGAAGAGAAACTGAAAGAAGCTGAAGATGACATTGTCACCAAACAGACTGCAGCCTGGGACCTGCAGACTGACCTGGAGACTCTTCACAATCAGTGTTCAGATCTTCGTGACAGTCTCAAAGCAGTCCAGTCAGAACGTGACTTGCTTCACCAGCAATTGGATTCAGCTAACGAACAAGCTGAAGATCTCCATAAAGAACTGCGTGAATCCTGTGTTGCCAGAAGCGAAGACGATGAAGCATTTGTGTCAGAGAAGAGGAGGTTCAGCCAGAGGCTGGATGAGTGCCAGAAGGAGCTCAAGGCCAGAGAGGAAGAACTACAGCAGCTGGACTCGCAGCTGCACCACCTTCAAGAACAACTCAAAGAGCAGCAGAGAGAGAAGGATGAGGCTGTTTTGGAGCTGCAGGAAACAAAGAGCACAATGACCGATGTGTGCAGCGAAAAGACTTGCCTCAAGGAGCAGGTGGAGGCAGCACAAAAAGAAAAGAGCAAGCTGGAATGTCAGGTGAATGAGCTGAACTCTGAGCTGGCTGACAAGGCCAAGGAGCTGGACAGGATGATGCTGAACCAGATGGATGAGAACAACGCCCTGAAGACCACATTGGCTGACAAACACAGCCTGGCCATCAAGCTCCAGGAGAAAGAGGCTCTGCTGGCATCCCTGCAACACAGGCTGGAACAGGCAGAGGAGCGTGTCAAGTCTGATCAGCATGATTCTTCACAAGCCCTGGAAGACCTTCAACAGACCATCCGAGAGAAGACAGAAATTTGCCAGGAGCTGCAGAGACGCTTGGATGAGTTGGAAGAAGAGAAAGCAGCAGCTGTCCGAGACAAGGAGAGCCTGCAGACACAGAACTCAGAGCTCACTCAGCAGAAGGCCTACCTTGAGGAGAACCTGAGTGAGGCCGAGCAGCAGTTCCAGATGCTGAAGCAGACCACAGAACTGCTACCTGGTGTCCTGAAGAAGGAAGAGGAACGCAACCGCAAACTTAAGATGTCGATGGTGGAGAAGGAGAATGAATTGCTAGAGCTCCGCAGTCAACTGCAGCAACTTCAGAACAAAGTGGAGCAGGAGCAGAGCGCTCAAGCGGAGCTCAGGCAACAGCTGCAGAGTGCCTTGGAGGAAGTGTCGAAGGAACGGGACGCTGTGTCCTACTACAAGTTCTCCCTGGAATCCTCGGTTTCAGAGGTCACTGCTGTGCAGAGAATAAACGCTGGTTTGGAGTTGGAGACCTCAAGCCTGAAGCAGGAAGTGGGTGAGATGAAGAGGCAAGTGGACAAGCTGCAGGGTGAAGTGGACACCCTCACCCAGTCACGCAGCACCTTGCAGGACCACCAGCACCACCTCAGTGTGCAGCTGCAGGAAGAAAAGGCCTCCCTGCAGGCAGAGCTGGACAGCCTGAGGTGGCAGCTGGGAGACAAAGAGAGGTGCCTGGCGGACTCTGTGTGCAAGGAGAAGGAGCTTGCAGTGGAGAACAGCCGGCTGCAGTCACAGCTGCTGTCCATGGAAGAGACCTTGGCCAGCATGAACAGCAACCTGGATGGTGTGCGGGGTGACACCAAGGTCACGGAGGACAGGCTGAAAGAGGCAGAGGAGAAGTTGGCGGCAGTCTCCCAAGACCTGGCCTCTGTGCAGAAGGAACGTGACCGTCTCCAGCAGCAGACGGTGGTGGTGGAGGAGCAGCGCTCAGCAGCAGAGACAGCAAGGTCAGCCATGGAGCTGGAGGTCAAGGACGTCCGTGCAGAGCTGTTGCGTCTGCAGCGAACCCTGAAGACAGCAGAGCAGTCGGCTCAAGTGGCAGAGCGGCAGTGTCGGGCCACTGAGAGCAAGCTGGAGCTCCACAAAGCTGCACAGGTGGGTGGCTGTCCTCGTCTCTTCATCACAGTTATCTCATCTTATTTTCTTTTGTAAAGGTTCATCATTATATTTATAGGCTTAATATGGGTGTGTGTGTGTGTGTGTGATAGATGTGGGCTTGTTTGCTTTTCATCTGGTGTACATTGTATGACCTTCTGTTCCATTGGCTGTGGGTCACAGAAGCAGCTGGAGTCCCAGAAGCAGGAGTACGAGAAGCTGGTAGCTCAGCACATGGACAGTACTGCCAGAGTCACTGCACTGGAAGCTGAGAAACAGGAGATGATACAGCTGCTCAACGAGGCTGTCAGCACGGCTGATCAGATCAGAGTAAGTGGGTCCTATCACTGGTTGATGAGACATGTTATGAATATGGCTGATCAGATTAGAGTAAGTGGGTCCTATCATTGGTTGATGAGACATGTTATGAATATGGCTGATCAGATCAGAGTAAGTGGGTCCTACCATCGGTTGGTGAGACATGTGAATATGGCTGATCAGATCAGAGTAAGTGGGTCCTATCACTGGTTGATGAGACATGTTATGAATATGGCTGATCAGATCAAAGTGGGTCCTACCATCGGTTGGTAAGACATGTGAATATGGCTGATCAGATCAGAGTAAGTGGGCCCTGTCACCAGTTGGTGAGACATGTTGTGAATATGACTGATCAGATCAGAGTTAGTGGGTCATGTCACCGGTTGGTGAGACATGTGGCTGATCAGATTAGAGTAAGTGGGTCATGTCACTGGAGTAATCAGTGTCAGTTGTCATCAGTTGGCACAGCTGTCACAACACTAGTCAGATGGAGTAAGTTGATTATCTCCTTGTTTTGCATGTTTCATTGACCGTTATGGACCTTTGATCACCAGTCAGAAAAGAACAGATCAGGGTCACTGACTTGCCTTTTGGGTGTTGCAGCAGTCTTAAATCACACATGATTTAAATCAGACACATGTCAGACAACGACTTAATAGAAAATCAGTCCCTGCAATGGCCTTGTTCTTTCAGGCGCAGAACAAGGAGTCTATGGATGACATCAGGCAGCAGCTTGACAGCCTGCAGAAGGAGAAGGAGCAGCTGGAGGAAGACTTCACAAAGGAACGTCAGGCTCTGCAAGAGCAGATCAGCCAGGTCCAAGCCTCCCTGCAGAAAGAAAGACAGCTGTCAGAGGAACGCCAGCTCCTGCAGCAGCAGAAAGAGGATCTGGAGAAGGAGAAGAACTGCCTCCGGGATCAGCTAGCGGAGGAGCGGCTCCAGCTGGCTCAGGCGACACGGAAGTTGGAGGAGACGGAAGAGAGGTTGCTGCAGCGCTCACAGCAGCTTGAGCAGGAGAAGGAGCAGCTGCAGGAGACGCTGACAGCCTTGGAGGCGAGGGCCAATGTGGGCACGTCTGGCGCTGGCCAGAAGGACTCCGGTGGACACAGTGTGGATGTAGGCTGTGTGGATAGAACTTGTCTTGTGTTTAATGGATGTAGGCTGTCTGTTGTGGATAGAAGTTGACTTGTGTGGATGTAGGCTGTCTGTTGTGTGGATAGAAGCTGTCTTGTGTGGATGTAGGCTGTCTGTTGTGTGGATAGAAGCTGCCTTGTGTGAATGTAGGCTGTCTGGTGTGTGGATAGAAGTTGTCTTGTGTGGATGTAGGCAGTCTGTTATGTGGATAGAAGTTGACTTGTGTGAATGTAGGCTGTCTGGTGTGTGGATAGAAGTTGTGTGGATGTAGGCAGTCTGTTATGTGGATAGAAGTTGTCTTGGGTGGATGTAGGCTGGCTGTTGTGTGGATAGAAGTTGACTTGTGTGAATAGAAGCTATGTGCCTGTAGACTGTCTTGTGTGGATGGAGGTTGTCTTGTGTAGGTGGAAGATGTCTTCTGTGGATGAATATGATCTGTTTTGTGGATGTAACTGTAGTAAGCTGCCTGTTTTGTGGATGTAAGTTGTCTATTTTGTGTGGATGCAATGTCTTTTGGATGAATGTAAAATCTGGCTGTTGTGTGGATGTAACTTGTCTCTTGTGTGGATGTCTGTTGTGTGGGTGCATTTTGTCTGTTTTGTGGATGTAAGTTATCATGCTGATGTAAACTGCATTGTTTAGGTCACCATTGTGTGGACACAGTTTCTTGTCTGTGTGGACATACCATGTCTGTTGTGTGGATGCAACTTGTCTGGATGCATGTTATCTGACGTAGTGTGGGGCTCTGTTTTCTGCCTGCGAACCTGTGCCCATCGGCGTTACCGTGTCATTGTCAATGAAACGAGTAAGGCTATTCATCACTTCCAGCGCGAGGCTGTGCAGCATACGCTGATTGTTTGCTCAGTGCCTGCATTGTCACCTGTGCTTTCAGGAGTTACGGGGTGAATTGGCCCACAGTAAGGAGGAGACAGAGATGTACCTGCACAAGTACAACGCCCTTCTGGACCAAGTGCACTCCTACCGGAAGGAGAAAGAGAAAGCAGAGCACAAGCTGCAGAGATACAGTGAGTGAAGCAGGACACGCAGACACTGAGAAAAATGCTTGGCTGTGGGGATATTGTCACATTTGGCACTGAAACTGGCTTCTTCTGGCAGCTTTCCAACAACGCTGGAACCGTCAGCCATCATTTTCTTCCTGTGCGTGTGTCAGTGTCTTTATTTATAGGCAACTGGGAGACCTTTTCAAGTTCAAACTGGTTTTTAGCATTACCACTGTGATGCAGAGACCAGTGTTGGGTGGCAGAGTTGGGGACCAGTCATCCTGTTGGGATTTTCGAGGGCTAGTGACCTGTAACAGCTCCCTATATACTGACACAGAGCCAGACACTGCATGCAGCTACGTGTCCAGTGGGCTGGCTGTCAGGGCTTTGCCTCTTCTGCTTCTTTCCTCTTTTCTAAGTTCATCAAACATGTCATATGCCCAGCCTCTCACAGCTCATAATTTCCTGACAACTTCTCTGGAACAGTGCCCCCCCCCCCTGTAAATTGATAATGAGTGTTGATAAATGAATGGTGGTCTTTGATCAGGATCACTTTACCATATACCTCCATGCTCACTGCACCAGCAATCGGGGGGGGGGGGGGGGGTAAAATGTACACAGTGCTGGAATGCTATAATTAGGTGTGTTGTGACTCAGCTAAAGTCATGTATGTTCTGTCCAGAATACGTGATGCAAATGAAGCGGAAAAAGGAGGCTGAGGACGAAGCAGCGCCTGAAACACCTGTCTCATCCAGCACGTCCGGCCCAGCAGAGTGTGGCCAGCCTGCATCATCACAAGCTTTGGGCACAAGTCAAGAGCATGCAGTCTTGTGCATGCCTCAGGCTGATGCAGGGACCCCCACTTCCCAGCCTCAGGCGTCATCGGAAGTGAGGAGACGCAAACTGTTGGCACCGCCTTCAGTGGGTAAAAAGCTTTGCGCCATCGCTGTTGGCTCCAGTGAAGTGCAGCACTGCACTGCATCACCCGTGTCTCTCCACCAACCCACGGCCACCCGCACTTCTCCCAGGCTTGCTGTCTGCAACTCCACTTCCAAGGACTGCAGCACACAGCCCTCTGCCAGTGACCCCCATTTCACTGTCCCTGGCTCTGTGTCCGGTGACTCCAGGACACAGCATTCTTTAGATGACTCCAACTTCACTGTGAGTGACTCCACTTCCAAAGACTCCAAGACACAGCCCTCAGGGAGTGACCCACACTTCACAGACTCAGACTCAGCCAGCAGTCTGTCTAAGACTACGGTGCTTGGTCGACCTGCAAGAGTGCGGTATGCTGAGGCCAGTGAGAAAATGGTGGAGGATGACTGTGGGAGACAATCACCCCCAGGGATGATGACACGAAGGCGGCTGTCACTGACAAAGCGCAAGTCAGACCAGCACCTGACGGAGCTTGGTATCTCAGCCAGCAAGCTGCCCAAAATTGCTGAGCCAGATCAGAAAGGTTATTTGATTGTTTCTGTGTAGCGCTGTTCTCTGCCTTATATTGCACATTTTGAATAGCCACCAAAGTGGTGTATTTACAGCACTGTTTGATTGCTAGATGGCTGGTGCAACATGAAACTGCTGCCATCCTGGTGCATATTCTGTGGACATCATACAACCATGCACCTGTTTACAGAGTCACTTTACTAGAAGCCACATACATAGGGTGCATGTATGTTTAGCTGAAACATGCCACCTGCACTTTTGCAGAATGACCAGGTTCCTTTACGTGCTACTGCAGTAACATGGGGTGGAACAGATACTGAAACAGGAGTCAGCATGGAAGGTTGACCCTGGAGAAGAAAAGTCACCTCCTGGGACTTGAACCTGTGACTTTAATCAGGAGTCTACACTCTACCACTGAGTTATCCCTTCCAAGCCATGGCCTTTCTCTTTTCCTGTTAGCATTACATTTGTTTTGTTAACTTTTTCTTCTCATTTTGTCTCCTTAGTTCTTCTTTAAGAGAAAAATGTGGTTCAGAAAGTAAAATAAAGGCACATCTTTAGTGTATCCTAGTCATTCATGGGTTAATGAATTGAATGTTACTTATGACTGTAATTATAGTCTGTTACTTATGATTTTTTTTTTTTTCTCCCGCAGGGCCAGTCTCACACCTTCCCCAGGCAAACAAGTCCACAGCACATGCCTCCCATCGCACATCCCGACTTCAGCCGCCCTCTACTCGCTCTACTTTGCCCAAGAGGAGAGACCCACCTGCCTCTCAGTTGGTACGTTCACTCCAGCCCTTGTCATCACACTCACAGTACTTGTCAAATGTACACACTTGGGATCAGTTCATTCTATAATAACAACTGCCATCATAGTACCAGCTAGATGTTGACACTTTGGGGACAGTTCAGTCTGTAAAACAGTCACTGCACAAATTTCATGGTGTTCCTGGTTCTGGGGTACTGCTCATTTGTGATCAGAAAATCAAACGAAAGTAGTGTTGAAAAAAGGTGGTCACTGTTCATTTTGATCTGTAGGCCGTTGCTTTGTGGCCTAGTGCACACAACTTTGGGGCTTCTTTTCCAGTAACCATGCAGTTGTTTTTGGTAACTATTGAAAGACACTGGAAAAAAGATCAGGAAGAGGTGGAATAATTTTCTGTTCAGTTGCAATGATTACAGTGACATGGCTTTGCTCTCTGCTAAGTAACGCAATGTGCAAGAAAAGCTCTGACTCACTACACAAACAGTTGATGTGGTCAGTTTCAAAAAGACCTCACCTGTTAGAACTGCTTCTTGTAAAAAAATAAATAAAATGCAGTTACAGGTTAACTGACAGTAGCAAATGCTGGACAAGTGGGGAAGACAGTCAATTTTAAGCTTAAACTGCCTTGAGCAATCTATTTGGTGCAGCGTTGGAACATGGGCTAACTGCATGAGGGCAGCGGCCAAACAATTACCATGATGACTATTTTAGTTGATGAGAAAGTTACAGGACCCTTTTCTGCACTTGTGTAAAATGTGTGTTTTTGTGCCCCCCAAAAATTAAAAATATAGAGTTGGCTTCAAATGACTTGTCCATGGAAACATAGAGGAAACAATTTTAGAAAAAGTGTTGATACAGGAATGGTGGTCTTTGATCAGGATTGCACTGTTCACATACCTGCATGTGATTCCCTGCCAAGATAAACTGATGTGCTAGCACCCTGTTTGGGTACCTGTTTGTGTGTGTATTTTGCCATTTTCATTAAAGTGCAAAGAAACCAGATTTGGATTCGCTCAGATGTCATTTTTGTGAGCTTTGCATACGACCTTTCTTAAAACTGGAAGGATCAAGTGTGTGCTTTGCCACAAAGATGTTCTGAGGGTGGCAAAACAGCGCTTCCTTGACAACTGGACAGGAATATTCATAATAGTACCTTTGTATTAGTAATGTAGGCAGACTGATTGGTGACCTCAGACTGGTTGTTTTCCAGGACAAGCCAAGTGGCATTCCCGGCCTCTTGTCCTCTTCAGCCCATGACGCTCCATCCACAGCTGCAGTGACCAGCACTGCTCATGGCTCCCTAGCCCTTAACACCATCACAAATTCGCCCAAGAAGTCAGTGCGTCCATCATCTGTCAAAGGTCTGAGGAAGATCCCCGCTCCGTCCAAACCTCGCTTCTCCCCAGACCTGTCCAAGTCCAAGGCTGCCGTTGAGGGCACCGCTTACAGAGACCGCCTGAAGCGATCCCAGGAGCAAGTGAATGAGTGCAAGCAGTCCTGAGTGTTGTGCATGAGGCCAGGTTGTGAGTGCTGTTGCTGGCAGCACTCAAGTCAGCCAGCACGGTCAAGCAAGCCCAGATCTGACAGTACCAGCGTGCTGACAGTTGTTCCTGACAGATCTCCAGTGAGCACTACGGCCAGACAGTTGGTGTGCACCATGCTGAGACTGCCCCAGAGAGCTGGTGTGCACCCCACTCAGACTGCCACAGAGAGCTGGTGTGCACCATGCTGAGACTGCCCCAGAGAGCTGATGTGCACCCCGCTCAGACTGCCCCAGAGAGCTGGTGTGCACCATGCTGAGACTGGCCCAGAGAGCTGATGTGCACCACACTCAGACTGCCCCAGAGAGCTGGTGTGCACCACGCTCAGACTGCCCCAGAGAGCTGGTGTGCACCATTCTGAGACTGCCCCATACAGCTGGTGTGCACCATGCCAAGACTGCCCCAGACCGCTGGTGTCCACCATGCCAAGACTGCCCCAGACAGCTGGTGTGCACCGCGCCAAGACTGCCCCGGACAGCTGGTGTGCACCACGCCGAGACTGCCCCAGAGAGCTGGTGTGCACCACGCCGAGACTGCCCCAGACAGCTGGTGTGCACCACGCTGAGACTGCCCCAGACAGCTGGCTGTTTACTGTCAACACTGACCAGTCATGACACTGTCTCACTGGGCAGTGACTAGTGCAGCAGTTAGTGTTGATATTGTTTAGTGTCAGCACTGACCATTCACGAGATTGCCTCACTGGACAGTGACAAGTGCGGTAGTGTCAGCACTGACCACCCTGCCAGTTAATCTGACCTGGCAGTGACTAGTTCATCAGTTAGTGCCAACACTGAACAGTCATGATGTCATCTGACCTGGCAGTGACTAGTTCATCAGTTAGTGCCAACACTGAACAGTCATGATGTCATCTGACCTGGCAGCGACTAGTTCATCAGTTAGTGCCAACACAAAACAGTCATGATGTCATCTGACCTAGCAGTGACTAGTTTATCAGTTAGAGTCAACACTGGACAGTCATGAGATAATCTAACCTGGTTTTAATGTCAGCACTGAACAGTCATGTTGTAATCGAACCTAGCAGTGACTAGTTTATCAGTTAGTGTCAACACTGAACAATCTTCAGCCTGTTTGACTTGGCAGTGGCAAGTATTTCAGTGACATCACTCCCGAGATTGGCTGCAAAATGACCTTGGTGCTTGCAAACATTGTTGACGTTATTGGTACTTAATGGAAGTATCATTTCTGATGATGATGGTGGTGAAAGTACGCATCATCTGTTGTAGACTTTTGCTGCATTGTGTGCAATATACATGTTGAGTTACACTGGGGTCTAGTTCACTTTTATTGTTTTAATCATGACGGACTTTTGCTAGCAGTTTCTGATCATATCCTTGAACTTAAACATGCTTACTGTTTTATTAGTTTTCAAATATGAAACAAATTTGCATGACGTGAGAGTATGTTAGCTTTGACCTCAACTTTGCTTTGAAAAAAGTATTTAAACAGAATTAAAAATCTAATTTAAAACCTTGTAATTAGTTGCAGAAATTCTGAAGTCGTCACTTAAAAATAGCAAACTTTCATCCTTGAATCAAAAAAGTAGCCCAAACTATGGCAGCACTCATGCTGCGCACATTGCACAGTCAACAGCTATACTTTGAGATGCAGGTGCACACATTATGCTATCTGTAGACTGTATACATATGGTATTATCTATATGCAGGTGTGTGTATATCAGTAGGTATATGTACATATGTACACCCATGTGTTGTGTTAAAGTTATGAAAATAGAGCCACTCCAGTACTTGCTCAGATGTCCAGTTCTTGTCGACATGCTCAGCATTATCAGGCATCAGACTATCCCCAAACCAGTTGCAAGCCTTGCTAACCAGTGGTTCATGTGGATTAGCACAGACATTGGCGATGATCAGTAGCTGTGCTTACACTACACATACAGTACAAATAATTGTAATATACAGGGAGAAATATGTATGTAGGCTCCTTATGGCAAAATGAGAACATTTTCTCTGAAAGGTTTCTGCTTCATTGTTGTGTTTTTGTCAGCTGTTATTTGTACAGCAGAGTGAGTTTGAAAGTCTACTAAGAGAGTAATGTTTTGTTGTCAACTGTCTTAACCATCAGGTCCATGATAGTCTGGTTCAGGTGGTGCTTCAGTGCATTCACTTGCACAGTGTAAATGGTTGATCCTTTTAAACTGTGTGTTTAGAAGCTATTTGCAGATTGGGGAACATGCTGCAAGTGCAGAAGCAGTTGGGGTGACAACTTCAGAACTTGCAGTTTGGTTGTTAGTCTCACATGGTGTCCAGTACTTTATTTATCCATGTTTGAATGCAGATCAAACCAAGCAAAATGTTCTATCTTCAATGTAAAATTTCTCGGATTGTGCAGCTGCAATTTATTGGTTAAAAAACCCCACGACCCTGATCTTGTTTGTTACAATGACAGAAAACTGTATGACTGTGGAAAAGAAAGAGAGATGTGTGAACATAGCCTCCAACCTCAGTGTCCAGCAGCCCTCCTCCAACCTCAGCCATAAATGGTTATGTTAAAGAGTTCTGCATTGGTGGCCATGCTCAAGTAGCAGTAAGTTGGTACCAGACAATACTCAGGTTTTATATGCAAGAAAGTAAACATGATGATTAACATCCACAAAAATCATAAGGCTTATTAGGGATGTGGAAAAGGGGGGAAGAGGGAGATTATAGTTATAACTATTGCTACACTGTCACCACCAGAATGACTCCTGCATTAAGATGAGCAATGATGAGAGCCGTTTTAATGTTTCATTAATTGTGAGGGACAAAGTCACCAGACGGTGTCCACAGACCACAACTTTTGAAGAGAAAGGAGAGCCAACGCAGATTTGAACTGAGGTCCTTCTGCTTACCAGCCTAATGCCTTACCGCTTGGCCAAACCGGCTTACAGACAGATTGTATTAGATGACATGTTTCTAATTGCTTACAGTGAGTGTATGCTGGCAGTAGGACAGATGTTACCAGAATTGTTCAGATCATGATGGGATTATTTCATATCCAGAGTGGACAGATGCCATTGTTATGCATGTGCTTCATCTTCAGCAGTGGTACTTCCAGCTACTTGTTTCAAGAGACTTTAGCCACATGTGGGAACCAATTTCTTTCTAGTTGTCAGTGCATAGAGCATTTGAAACAGCTGTACATGCAGGAAAGACTTACCGACACCAGTAGATAAAATTCAAGATGACAGGCCCCCAAAAGTTGCAACCATTACAGAAGGTTCTGACAGTGTTTGACTTACATTGGGTAGGTGCAAACAACTGAGTGGTTCCTCTTTGATCACTTAACCAAATGGCAGAGGCTGGAGGAAGGATGCCAAAAATCTAGGCTTGGAGTCTGTTTTATTGTATATATATATGTATGCATGTACTTAGGTGCAATGTGAATATGTTTAAATGGTATGCATACACATGGTCTGTGACAGAAACCCATGGCCATTGCAGGAGTGTGTGCTCATGATATATGCACTCCATTTGTATGTTTATATGTTTGGTTCTTTTCCAATACAATGCAGTTGTTATACTGTACTACTTTATTCAAGAATGCTCAGAAATGCTGACCAAAATGTCATAATTTGAGCAGTTTTTTACCCCCTTGTAAAGTTTGCAGTACAAACTCATCTTCTGTGAATCACACTACATTGTATCATCTTTTGTAACATGTTCTGCATTGCAGCCATTTTTTGTTGTTGTTTTTCAATACTACTTTTTCACAAACCGGACTCCGTTGTCATCTCTATGATTCAAGTTCTTGCAAAATTGTTTTATATATAATATATAATAAAGTTCTGATTTCTCTCTCCAGCTGTTTATAACTGTTTTAACACATGCAGATGGTTCAGGTAATATTTAACACAATATACTGCAACAAAAGCATACACAGACTGTGAATGTCAATCATCAGGGGTCACAAACACTTTTTAGAACTTTCCTACAGCAAATACAGTATCTTGAAAACCTGCATACAACTATAATACTATTATAACTGTTCTCACACATGCACATGCAGATGGTTCAGGTGATATTTAACACAATTTACTGCAACAAAAGCATACACAGACTGTGAATATCAATCATCAGGGGTCACAAACACTTTTTAGGGCAAACACAGTATCTTAAAAACATGCATACAACCAAACATGACACGGCACACACTGACATCAATTTTTAAGAACAACCTTGCACTTGTCATTCTCCCCTCACTGTGATGTTATATCCCCTGTTGATCACCTGTTTCACTTTGGTGTCAGTCTCCCTCAACATGGTGTTATCCCCTGTTGCTCACCTGTTTCACTTTGGTGTCGATCTCACCTCACCATGGTGTTATCCCCAGTTGCTCACCCATTTCATTTTGGTGTCAATCTCCCCTCACCGTGGTGTTATCTCCTGTTGATCACCTGTTTTACTTTGGCATCAGTTCCCCTCACCGTGGTGTTACAGCTCCAGTAAGTCACCCGCTTTGCTTTGGTATAAATATATATATTTTACATCCTTTTTTCTTTTCTTTTTTGCCAAGCACATCATTGTGGGGCGTTTATTCAGAAACATTCATCCATCGTTACAATATTCATCTCACGCATTCACGTCTTTGTATATTTTTTCCTCACATGTACATCCTGCACTATGGTTACAGTGTGCACAATTTTAAAAAAAAAAGCTTTTCAGAATAATTATTAAACATTTCAGAGCCTGAGCTGATTTTTAAATATCATGGACAATGGAAGGAAGGCGTTGTTGTTTTTTTGTACATCACGACCCTGCTATGCCTGTGCCAACTTTGTTATGGAACAACAGCCATATTAAGTATCAAAGAAATGTGCTCATGTTTACAGATTGGATAATTGGGAAAATATTGTATGTAAAAGACATTAAGGGACCTAGTGGATTCATAACATTTCAGGATATATGTAACAAAATAGGGAACTCTCCCAGCCGAATTCTTGAATATAAGAGCAGCTGTTTACACGTCTGTACACAGTCATAATGTTTGTAATACAGTAGACTCTGAGTTGTCAGTCCAGCCACTTTTCTGTAACAGAAAAATAAACACAGCAAAAGACTAAAAAGGCGCTAATTTTTATGCACGACTGTTCCGTGTGCAAATGGCTTCTGGAGCAGGAAGTTTGGATTAGAAATAGACAAACATATATGGTCAATACCATCAGTAGTAACAAAAGAAACAAGGCTATGGGTGCTACAGTGGAAAATTCTGCATAATATTTATCCCACAAACATATTACTCTGCAAGATGAAAGTGAGAGATGATTGAATGTGCTCATATTGTAATGATGTTGTAGATTACATACACTGAACACTTCTTTTTCAGCTGTCCGACAATTAAGAAATTTTGGAATTACATTGAACAATGTATTTTAATTAATTTTGACATTCAGACCCATTTAACTGTTGTTGATGTTTTGTTTGGAATAAAACATAACTACGGGAAGGTCAAAACTAAACGAATAAATCATGTTTTTACATCCTCTGACACCAGAGCAGTATAATATCCCTTTACTACCCACCTACCTACACACACATGTCCACACACATAAACGCATGCAGACACAATTCTCAGTTTCCCCAACATCACCTTTATCAACACCTTTATCATGGACAGTGAGCTTGCAACATAGTCGCTCCAGCAGATGTTGCTCCCATGGATGTCATGTATTCACACTGATGTCATGCCATTGGAATCGCTTCAATGGATATTGCTCCAATGGAAAAGACATGGCATCTAAAGTATCAAACATGTCACTGGAAAGCCAAATCTGGCATTCGGACAAAGTGACTGCACACAACTTGAAGGTATACTTACACAATTACCAATGCTTAGCTTTTATCCCCCTCTTAAAGAAAGTGCCCTTCACAAGATACGCATCTCATGTGCTTGGAGCAGGTTAATGGAACATGATCTGCAGTGAACATTTTGCAATTGAATGTGCTGTTGATGTTATACTGATTTTAAAAGGCAAGTGTTTTGGACACCATCACTAGCACTTGTTTCACAAGCTCATTCCCGCATTGTGTGCTCTTTTCCAGTGCTTCATTTGAACATCACCAAAATGTCTCTGGTGTCAGGGATAGAACACCCAGAATCGCCCAGTTTTTCATACAGTTCACAGAATGACCTGTGGATTGCAATCATTTTGTCACCAATTGTTTCTATCTCTATAGAGTAGACTTTTGATGATGTATTGCAGCATTTTAGAATCTGTTGGGTTTAATCCCAATCTATTTTAAACTTGTAATGATTGCTAATTTATGGGTATATTTAGCCGGCAGATAAAAAAAATTAATGCAACAGGTGAACCAGGACTAAAATAAAAATTCAGAAAAAATATTAAAATATATTTTTTCCGCCAAATCTGAGATGGCTAGTTCTTTTAGACATCCACACTGTAAACAATTTTATTCAAAGTTTTTTTGTTTTGTTTTTTGTGTGCACCACCAATTGTGGACTGTTGCCCAACACTCCACCAATACCTCTCCAGGGACATGTCAGTGATATGTTCACGTGGGTTACAAGAGTGCTTGGCCTAGCAGTAAGGCATTAGGTTGGTAAGCAGAATGGCCTCAGTTTGATTCCGCTTCGGCTCCCCTCTTCCAAAGTTATCTGTGGGCACCATTTTGTGACTTTGTCCCTCACAATTAATGAAGCATTATAGTGGCTCTCTTCCCTGCCAATCTTAATGCGACAACGTGGCGTTAGGTATAGGACCTCTTCCCCCACCTCCTGGGATCTCGGTCCCAGCAGTACCTCTTCAGTCGGAGACACTGATTGACTCAGCGTTGAACACGTTGAACCATTCGTCGATTTCATCAGTGTTCACCTGAGTGATACTGTTCAAATCAACAAAGATATGTTCAAATAAACGCTGCATTTGCAACATGTATCCACACCTCGTCTACACACGACGGGATATCTAGTGACCAGTGGCTGGGTTTCACTTCCAACCCCTGAGCATAGTTCTATGCGTCATCTGTCCGATGATGATTTTGTTGCTTCAGTAACGTCCCCAGAAACCTCCTACGGTTCATTGGCGGGGGGGGAGGGGGGGGGGGGTAACTTGTCCTTTTTTTGTTTTTGTTTTGTTTCTTTTTTCCCCTTGTCAAGGGCATGCGTACCGTTACTAACAGTAACATACTGAAGAAAAGTCTGACACACAGAAAGTTAAAAAGAACGCCGATTTTAATCCGAGAACAAAATATGTGCACATCAAGATCAAGATTTTCATAAGCAGCAGACTGACGGCTAAGCGATGACAAATGAAAACTGCTTATAATCCCGTTTCGGTTAAGTTGCTGCTGGACATGCTTGAAAGTGAAGAATGCTACCCCGTTTAAATTCGGCAGCGGGACGGCCACCTCGACTTTCACACAACTCCTGAGATGATACCCCAAAAATCTTTGCGTGTTTTGTCCTGTTAAAATCAGCTTTCTTTTTAACCTCAAACATGTTTAGGTCTTCGTTCACAGTGCCAGCAGTCAGCTCTGTTTTGATTTGTTTTTGTTTTTGTTTTGTTGTTTGAATCATTTTCTGTCATTGCCGGTGACGTCATGATCATGAGACAATTACGCGCGAGTTACTTCCCTTCTTTCACACTTCCGTAAAGTCGTCTGTCAACATTATCATGGCGTACTGGTTTCATCGCAATCCGTTAAAGGCGACTGCGCCTGTCACTTTTGAGCTACACGGTATTTCTACAAATGACGTGACGAGGAAAATATTCAGGTATATTTGTGCTGTACTTATTTCCATTAGTCGTGTGTAATTTCGTGTAAAAAACATGTTAAAATGTGAGTCCATTTGTTATTTTCTCTCGTTTTCTTTATGTTCCATTTCCAGTCACAGGTTTATCAGAGCTATATTTTATACCTCTACTGGCTCTAGTCAAGCAGCTATTCTTTACCTGAAAGACTTTAGTAACGAGAACAAAATGCAGTCTTCATTCACTTTGTTGTTTGAGGCATTGGGGTGCGGCTGGCTTGGACTCGTTTGAGATAACATAACTGATGGTGGTTTTGGCAGAATGGAACTTTGCGACTAATTTTTCTAAATAGCTTTGACAAATTTTCACGGAAAAGCAGACATTTAAATGCGCCCTAACGATGTGACGTGTAGGATGGAAAAGGGTGTTTATTTTCCACTGCCTATGAAAAATGAGATTTTTTTAATTTTTTTTAAGGGCAGCATAATCTCCGAGCAGTTGTCTGCTCATTGGAAAGTGGCTAATACAAAGAAAAACAAGAAGATTTGTGATTTTATGTAGCACTGTTCCATATAGTACCCTTGATTCATATGATTGATTTGATACCCACCCCCCTCCCACCTCCCTCCCAAGAGAGTAAGAGAGATGAGATTATAATTTTGTATACCTTTTTTACAGTTTTTGTTGTTGTTTCTTCCAGCTCAAAACACAGGGTAATGGTGCACTCTAGAATGGTAACAGACTTTACCACACCCAGTGATCATGAGACCACTACAGTTAGAATAAAGTTTGTGTGTGTGTGTGGGGGGGGGGGGGGGGGGGGCAGGCATTGGAATAGCTGGGGCTTCAGTAGCCACCATTAACAAACTGAACAATTTAGGAATTTGTTCTGTGTCACTGTCCAGAACAGCTCCGCCCCACTGGATCCCTTCAATGGGATAACAAACACATACCCAAATTAAGGTCCTCACAGTTGAGAAGCCAGAGCTACTGAAGATTCCTTCCATTAAAGTTAAACCTGATCTAACTTTGCATGTTTCGACCACTGCTAGAGATTCTACTCCAGGTTCTGATTTCTGTTTCTGGGTTCATTCAGCTTCACTCTTTCCTAGTTCTCTTCAACTGTCAAGTTCAAACACAAAGTGGTGTTTCACTGTGTGTCACAAAAAGTAGGTCAGACTTCGACTTATGACAGTTTGATTTAACATTATATTATTTATAGTTTATAAATTGTTGACTTTGAAGATGGAATTGTAATTTGAGTTGAAGAGTAACTTTTTTTAAGGTCAAAGACCTGAAATGCACTCAGTTCTAGTAGAATGCATCAGTTGCAGAGTATTTGTTTTTTGTTGTCACTTTATATTATATATTCTTTATATTTTTTAGGGTAAGCCACAAAACAGCAGTTAAATGGTCATAAATGAAAATATTATACTTATCCGGTTGCGGATGTGGTTGTTGAATGCCTGGAGAGTCTGGAAGAATTATGTTATTCCAGGCACTTCAGGCATTCAACATACCATAAACACAACTAGATACACATATGCAAGATTTTCATTTGTCACCATTTGACTGTTGTTTTGTAGCTTCAAAAAAAGTTGTAGTTTATTCAACACCTGAAGTGTGGAAGAATTATTACATTCTTCCAGACAAGGAAGATTACAAGGATATTTATTTGCCATTAACATTAAAATGTACATGTGCAGGAATTTGTCTTGGTGATGTTCCAGTCATACAGTGCATTAACAAATATAGACAAAACATTACCATAACACTCCAGGCATTGGTTGGTTGAATAAACCATAAACACAAACAGATAAATATAATATTTTCATTTTATCACCATTTGAGTGTTATTTTGTGGCTTTGAAAATGGGGCTTACCCTGAAAATTCACACATTTGTATTGTTATATTAATGTTTTAAAAAAAAAACTGTTTATAAAAATAAAAATTATAATGTGTTTAGATCTTGTTTTAGAATGCTAGCAGTCATCCTTGTTTCAGATTTTGTGGTTGTTAATTTTGCATTTTCAACTTCAGTGACATGCGGACCAATCGCAATAAGTTGCTGGAGATGTTGGTTGACCCCAACCACTCAGTGGAGGCAATGGAGCGTGTAGCCAATGAGTACTTTGCACTCATCCAGGGGCTGTACCAACAGGTGGACCCCAATGAACCTGAAAACAAACTTCGCAAAGTTATTGGCTTCAAGTGGACCAATACTCTTACAGGGCCCACAGCAACGTAGGTTGAACTTAATTACCCTGTGTGTGTGATTTATGTGTGTGTGTTTGTTTTTGTGTTTACTTTCTGAATTCTTCTGTGTGTGGGTGTGGGTGTGATATATCTATATAATAGGATGCTACCAATGCTTAGGCTAGAAATGACCCTAGCATTTAAGATAGAACAACTTAACAGTAGTAAAGTCTTTGTTCTTTGTGGAATAATAGAGGTATGTTTGTGTGTCTGCTGGATCTGCAAGCAATGGCCAAGACCCTGTCTGCTATCTTTTGACTGGAGACTAGAGCTGTTAATTACTGTAAGAGCCTGTTCTGGACATTCTCTCATGACCAACTGTTTGTAATGGAACTTTGCAGGGTAATGCATCATCAAGAGCTACTCTGGATGTGGCTCCTGTGAAGAAGAAAAAAATGGATTTAGGTCTTCAAAGTCAGGGTCTACTAATTACTATATCTTCTGAATCTGAACAAAGATTCTTTTGCAGCCAAATTTAGTCTGATGGTAGATCATCATAAGCCAGTGTCTTGTGGAAATATTGGATTGCTAAGGTCATGATCACAGCAGTAGTTCACCATTTCAGTTCATGTTTGTTCGGGTGGTATCTTTTTGCCCGTTGAACCTTTTGTCACCAAACCTGGTTTGGTTATGCTTCACAATGAGCTGATACGGAGTGGCTTGTGAAGAGACTGCTTTGCTATCATCAAGGTCACAGCAGGAGCTCATATAGTTAAAATATTACCATTTTTAATATATAGATCTTATAGACATGATAGATATGTATAGAGAGAGATATTCTATCCCATTTAGTTTCATAGCACATCAGTGTAACTCGACAGCACATCAGTGTAACTCAGAGTGCCTCATGAAAAGTAAGCAAACTGATGTTTTACGCCCAGTCAACCAGTGCAGTTATATCAGGGTGAAAAGACAAGGTTGCTTTGTTTAAGGTGACAGTCAAAGTGAAGGTTTAAAACTCTATTGAATGTACTTTCTGTACCACTGACCTCTTTACAACCAAACTAGATGTGTTGTTCACTTGTTGTATTATTATCAATAACCATAGTGAGCAAGCAAGTGAGCAGAATATACTGACAATAACAGTAACACTGTGACTTTCAGAACTTAAGTACATCCAAGCACACAATGGGGTCATTTTTCTGTGCAACCTTGTTAAGTATTTAAGAGTGCATCAATCTGTTCTACAGCGTGTGTACACATACATGTGCATGTGCTGATTTTATGTGTATGTTGTTACTTTTGTTCGTAAAGAAAATATTTTCGTTTTGTTAAAGGAAGTTTAGGTTATAGACAGTGTAATATCTACTTTCATGCTAAGCATTAAGTAAGAGCTAACAGGTATGCCTGATGTGTGCATTTTCCAATTTCATGCTGACCATTTTCAGCTAAGAAGTAAGCATTTTGGGGCATTGTCCAATGTCATGCTAGGCATTTTTAGCTAAGAAGTAAGAGTTTACAGAGGTGTCTGATGTGTGTGTTGTCTTATTTTACGCTAAGCATTTTTAGCTAAGAAAAACTTGTAATATGAGTTTACAGGTGTATCTGATGTGTATGTTGTCCTGTTTCATGCTGGGCATTTTTCACTAAGAAGAGTTTACAGGTGTGTCTGGTGAGTATGTTGTCCAGTTTCATGTTAGGCATTTTTAGCTAAGCAGTAACTTGAGTAAGTGCTTACATTAGTTACAGGTGTATCTGATGTGTACTTTGTCCAGGGAGGCGCATGATGCAGTGTTTGAGCACATGTCCATGGCCATCAACCTTGCACTGTGGTACACCAAGCATGCTGCTAAACTGGCTGCCAAGGAAGAGTAGGTCACACTTTGTTGACTTTACCTCATGTGTGTGTGTATGTCTCTCCCCCACCACCCCACCCGCACACACACTCTAGTTATCCATCTGTTGATGCTACTTCTCTGTGTCTTTCAAGGGTCTTCCACCTGTCTACTTTACCATTGTTTGTGTCTCACAACCTGAAGTCTACCTGTTAATTGTACATGTTACTCACCACCCTACCCCACTCCACAAAAAGAGAATTTAAGAAAACAAATGTTTGATTTGCTGCAAAATAATCACCCTGTCATGAAAAACTGACTTTCAGTGTAGAGCTAGCATAGCAAGAGTAAATGATGAGTGCAGTTTGTCACTGGGACCCTGTTTGTAGTCTTCAGAAGTTAAAAGTAGATCTTGTGCAAGAGCTGTTGCTTACCCAAAACAACTCTTTCTTTCCAGGCCAGACATGGAGGAAGCCAAGTCAGTTCACAAGTGCATGCGGACTGCAGCTGGAATCTTCAAGTTTGTTAAAGTGAGTACCTCAGTAAGTCTGGAGAACAGGAGGTTGCAGTGCAGTGATTGCTTTTTCACCAGGAAAATTTTTACAGTTGTCTTCTCACAAAGAGAAAATTCACAAACAGGTCCTCTGAAAATGGCTGTTTTATTTTATTGATTTTGGCTATTGTATCAAAATAGCTTAGTTCTGCTATACCAGATTACACAGATTTGGATCTGATTCCTGTCAAGTGGTCTGATTCCTGTCAAGTTTCGGATTGGTAGAGGTGGGGGGTAGCCTACCTTAAGGGTGTGGCTTTGACATGAGTTCGCCATGTACAAGCTTTCTCTTCCTCTTTTACATTCAGTTATTTAAAGCAAAACAGATCACTGCTGGCGTTGGCTGTTGACCTTGTGGGTTGTGACATTGACCTTGTATATTATTATGATGCTGGCCTCATGAGTTGTGATTGTGAGTCAGGGCACTGACCCCATGCATTGTGATGTTGACCTTGTATTATGATGCTGGCCTCATGAGTTGTGATTGTGAGTCAGGGCACTGACCCCATGCATTGTGATGTTGACCTTGTATATTATTGTGATGCTGGCCTCATGAGTTGTGATTGTGAGTCAGGGCATTGACCCCATGCATTGTGATGTTGACCTTGTATGTTGTGATGTTCACCAGGTATATTGTGGTTTTGACTTCATGACATTGAGCCTTTGAGTTATGATACATGCTGACCTGGTGCATGATGATGTTGACCTTGTGAGTTGTGATACATGTTGACCTGGTACATGGTAGTGTTGACTGTGAAATTGACCTTGTGAGTTGTGATACATGTTGACCTGGTACATGGTGGTGTTCACTTTGTGACACTGACCTTGTGAGTTGTGATACATGTTGACCTGGTACATGGTGGTGTTGACTTTGTAAGTGGTGATACATGTTGACCTGTGGTGGTGTTGACTTTGTGACATTGACCTTGTGAGTTGTGATACATGTTGACCTGATACATGGTGGTGTTCACTTTGTGACATTGACCTTGTGAGTTGTGATACATGTTGACCTGGTACATGGTGTTCACTTTGTAAGTGGTGATACATGTTGACCTGGTACATGGTGGTGTTTGACTTTGTGACATTGACCTTGTGAGTTGTGATACATGTTGACCTGGTACATGGTGGTGTTGACTTTGTGACATTGACCTTGTGAGATGTGATACATGTTGACCTGGTGCGTGGTCATGTTGACTTTGTAATATTGACCATGTGAGTGTGATGCATGTTAACCTGGTACATGGTGGTGTTGACCTTGTGACACTGACCTTGTGAGTTGTGATACATGTTGACCTGGTGCACGGTCATGTTGACCTGGTATTTGTCATACATGTTGACCTGGTGCAGGGTGGTGTTGACCGTGTGAACTGTGATATATATGTTGACCTGGTGCATGCTGGTGTTGACCTTGTCTTCTCCTCCACCAGGAGACACTGGTGCCAAAGCTGATTGACTCATTTGAGAGCGGCACTGATGCTGACACCCGGGTCCTGGATGCCTACATCAAGCAGTGCACGGCAGAGGCACAGGAGGGTCAGTGCTGTCAGCCACACATCTTCAGGGTTGGTGGGGAGGGGGGCAAGCTTGGGGTGTCTGTACAGTCTGCAGTTTACATGTGGAGGACACTGATGGAGGACACTGTAATCTGCAATTGTTTGTCTTTGGAGAACATGGAGAGGGGGGTGCTGACCAGGCTGTATGTGGGGTACTGACTGGGGCAAACTTGCACACTTCTGATTCTTACTGCCTTTCTCCTAAAGGTGTAGTCTACGAGTTGTCCTTGGAGAATGTGGGGTGGGGATGGGGGCAATATAGGCTACAGGTTGGCTGTTTTTTGAAGGACATAGGGGATGGGGGGGGGGGGGGGGGAGCAGTGTAGTCTGCAAGTTGTCTGTCTTTGTAGGACATTTTGGGTGTTCTCATCAGCTTAGTGGGTAGTTGGCACATGTGTCCACAACAGTAATTTTGACCTCAGCGGTGACCCTGTTCATGCCATTTGTGAAAGCGTGAGTCCTTGTGACAGCTCTGACTGATCTCTTTTTATATCATCACATAATGCAGCAAGCCCACTGAAACTGAGACGATCCTGGCTGTCCTGTTCAGACAGGCTTCTTCATGTTTTACATTGGACAGATCTGTGGCAAATGTGTGAGGATCTTGAAGGGAGAGAACAACAGGTTCTGAGCACGCTGCATGTATCAGCCCTGAACTGGTCCAGCGGGGGATCAGCAGCATCATTGGAAGTCTGATTGTGACGTTTGTTCTTGTTTCATGTCTGGGGTTTCCCTTTGCCTCCCAGTCCTGTTGCCATGTGGTTAGGAATATTTCCAGCTGCAACCCTTGCTGGGGCTTGTTTGTTTCAGTGACGATAGCCAGAGCCATAGAGCTGAAACACTCCAGTGGGCTTGTGGCCGCCCTGGCCAATGAAACGGCAACCTTGTACACTGACGCAGGTGTGTATGCAGGTGTCTTGTCAGTGTCTTTGTACTTGGAGGACAATTGCAGCAAGTTTTTTGTTTGTACATGTTGTATCTGTAAGCTTATTATGATGACTGTTGGTTGAACTGAACCCCCACCTTTTTTTGTTTTTTTTGTTTCTTTGTTTGCTGAGGCAGCACTGAGAGTGAGGAGACTGTGTTGTTGACAAACAGTGCCCTGGCCAGTCTAGATGACAAGATTATTATTATGACTGTTGGTTGAACTGAACCCCCCCCCCCCTTTTTTTTTCTTTTCTTGCGGGGGGGGGGGGGGGGGTTGCTGAAGCAACACAGAGTGGGGAGACTTGTGTTGTTGATAGACAGTGCCCTGGCCAGTCTGGATGACAAGATTATTATTATTACTGTTGGTTGAACTGAAACCCCCTCCCACTCCCCCCCTCCTCTCCACCCCCATTTTTGGCTTGCAGAGGCAACACTGAGAGTGGGGAGACAGTTTTATGTTGTTGACAGACAGTGCCCTGGACAGCCTGGATGACAGGATTATTA